>JBCAUF010000134.1:13501339-13538512 GCA_038406115.1 Haemulon aurolineatum
AAAAGGTTAACAGTGAACATTTCTATTTAAACACTGTGTAGTCGCATGATATAAACACAATAAACCACTTGGGTTTTAGGAAAATACTGCTCTGACTTTGTGTCAGAGCAAGATTTGTTTTTTTTTAATAACCACATGTCATAGATTATTCCTTACTTAACAAATAACCTTTAACCAATCAGAATTAAGTACTCTCAGAGACCATATTTCATCATGAGGTTTGTGCCAATACTAAATCCTCGCAGACATCTCTGTGATTCTACAAAAATAATGAAGCCCAGACAAAAACTACTGGCCCAAAAAAGAGGTTTTTGTGGATCTCCGGTAACTGACAGTCAGCAAATCTTGGCACTGCCCATAAAATAAAACATAGCTCAGTCAACATTTTCAGCAAACCATGAATTAATAGCTGGCCACCTCTGTAACCTTAAATATCTGTAATTAACTTTCTTAATTAACTACACCATCACAATATACCTCTACAAAGCTTAAATTCAATGAGTGACAACACAGTAACTAAAGGCTAAACTGTAATGCTTTTCTTCATTAGCATCGCTAGTTGTCCTTCAGTGGTGTTTTGGCTAGACTTGTCCACATTGTTTTTGAGAGAGTCTGAGTCACAGTTAAAATTAACCTTGAGTCCAACTCCTTCAACTAATCTGACTACCTTCTCAAGAGCCACATCTCTGTATTGTTGCAGCAGCACCTAAGTGAAAAGATGCACTCTCGAGATGGAGGTGAGCTCTGCAATATGAGACTCAATTATACAGTTCTTTAGACAATCTGTTCTTTAACCTGGAATATATTTTCATTACGTTTTTTTAAACCCTTTAAACTCAACGGGGTTATATTAGGTGAATGTGAGGACTGAACAGCTGGCACGGGGGTAGCAGTCTGTTTTACTGTGGGGATGTGTTTCTACAGTAAGCAATTTCAGAATGGGCCAGCTGGGACTGGCCCAGTCTACTGCCAATGTCGATGAGGCAGAAGGGAATAAAGAATGTGAATAAGAACGACAGATCTGGGCCAGAGGCCCCTAATACTACGCACACTGGGTTAAGATGGATGAACAGAAGGAAATCTGGCAACCTGGCACTATTGATGAAACCACAACGCCAACATTATAGTTCTCTCAAAAGACCATGGACCTTTATATTGAAAAAAACTTTCAGGCTTCCACTAATGTTGGTGTCACTACATTTTTGTCCCCCACAAGGAAATCTGGACAGGACCAATGAATCAAGCTTTGTGGTGTCTGTCAAGTCATCAATCTATCATGCATAGTACTTTGACGGAACCTGAGGGAATGATGCATGTAATTTCTCTCCTCTGACATTTCATAAATTAGATATACTGTGTTGGTTGGGGGGGTTGGAATATAGAGGAGCACTGAATACAGTGCAGGCTTAATTTACTTCTGGTATAACCTGTAGACTTGCATAATGGAACTAGAAATGAGTTCAAGATTATATTTGTAATACAATTGTTGCAGTGAGCATGGGGGAAATATATACTTATACAGAGCATTTTCACATTCAGAAGCTTTGCAAAATGTGCAAAAAATCTTTTTCATAGTTTGTTTCACTAGCTGACATGTAAACTGCCACTGTTGTCAAATTTATGCACTCTGCATTCTAGTGTGTGTATACTGTAATTAATGTTTCTCACAGAAATATAGTCTTGTCATTTTGGAATTAATTGGTCACAAAGACAGTCTAGTGGATAGTCTATCAGCTATTCAGGTAACGGTTTAGGAAAAACTTAGAAGATGTGTCTGTGACAGACTTCTGTTTTTGAAGAGTAGTTTGGCAGCTTTCCTTTCTGATATTGAAGGTTTCCCAGCAGAGCGTGGCATATATACAAACAGGAGCGATGCAAATGGTTTGGCTGGAGGAACATCTGCCTGCTGAGAAAACAGCAGCTCTGTGAAAGATATCAGAGTGCCATTGTAATGCAACAGTGTTCATTGGTGTATGACTGTGGCACTTCCCAAACAGCAGGGCTGTTTGAGAACTGTTCTTGACACATTATCAGATCAAACAATAACAGAAAGTAGTTTGTTAAGATATTGGTAATGACTTAACAACAAAAAATGCAGGCCTGCAATCAGTCAATAATTTTCTCGCAATCAGCTAATTGAATTAATGGTCAGCTATTTTATAATCATTATTTTCAGACAAATATGAGGATTCGCTGCTTTTCTCAGTTTTGCTTCATTGTCAACTAAACTGAATATTGAGTTTTGTACTGTTAGTTGACCAAAACAATACATTTGACAATTTCTCTGAACAAAGTTGTCAGGTGCAGCCTTATAACGATTGTTTCGCAGATGTGTAGGGAGTATGAATGTAACCTACGTAGAAAAGTAAAGGAGACATGACTCATTCAAAAACAAATGCTGTCATCATTACAACAAAGGCTCAACTGACAGAATGAAAGCAGCGTGTGCAAATTACAGTGCACAATACTATTATTTCGCTGCCAGTGACAGCGAATGCTCTGGTGACTCATGTGATGTAACTTATTGTTGGTGGAGAGCTCTATGAATGTCATGAAGCCGTCAGTGAATGCTTTTGTAAAACTCTCCACAAGTTCATTGTCATACATTGCATTTGTAATGTAACCACATGAAAATGAACAAAACTAAACATTCCAAACCCAAAAACAGGGTTTGGGATGATGCGGAGAATAAGCCGAGGAGCAAAATAAAATTCTTTCTCACACAGCAAGAACAGACACAGCTGAGAGACAGTCATCTGTCAAAGAGACTGCCATCTACAATGTCATTATTCAGCACATTCAGCCGCACTGTTTAACAACAAATGTGATCATGCAGAAGGATATCTAGGGATACATTTCTGAGATTAATTTCAAAAAGCCTCTCTCCCATGTGTCATTGTCACTGTGCCTCCATTGTGGTTTGGCTGAGATCATGTAAACAGCACACCCACTGGTTGAGGAGAAGAGTCGAAATTCCTATTCAATAAATGCATGTTACATAAAAATATCGCACACTGACGCACAATGTTGTGGGTGAGAGCTGATCAGAGATATCAGCCAATAACCATTTCTCCTGGTTGTCGCCATGTGATATTAATATAGGTGCTGTTTTGTTTTGTTTTTTTTCCAACAAGATGAGATAAAACACATCGCTATGGCTACGTGTTGACACACCAAAGAAATATACACACATCTGAAAGCTGCTAGCTCCGTTACAACACTGGTGACCCTCTCAAAGGGCCAGAAATTCAACTGTCAAAGCACCACCAAACTTCATTTCTTTCCAGTAGAGAACCAGGTGGTCTCATGGTAGCTTGTGATAGCTTCTCACGGTTGCTTAGATCCAGAGACCATCTCCACGTCACTGTCCATGTTACTGAGCGTTAGTCGGTCAGCCTCGCCATGTCCCCTCACCCTCCACAGGTATTCCCACAGCAGGGAGTGAGCTTTTTTTCAAAGGAGGCTAAAATCACTCTCTCTCAGATCTGTGTTGTTCAACCAACATGTTTTTGGTGAAGAGCATGAGTCACATTTCAGTTGTTGTAATTTGTGAAATGTCCTGCCATCTGCTGTGTACAACTGTGTGTGCACGTCTGTGACTGACGCATGAGTGGAGCAAAATAAGACAGAGGGAGACTGGAAAATGATTTATTTACTGAGTGAGAAAAATAAAATGCAAATTCACATGAGGCAAGTTTAGATCTTTTTTAAAAAAGAAAAAAAAAAAGCAACTGCAGAGGAAATGTATTGTTTTGGCATCGTATTTTCACTTGAAAATCACATGATGTTGTTGTTGTTGTTATTAGTGCTTCCATTTGTTTGTATCTGAAAATGTGTGTGTGTATGTGTGTGTGTGTGTGTGTGTGCGCATGTATGTGTACTGCACTGTGTGTTTATAAATGTATGTATACGTGCAACACGCTCAAGCAAGCATTGTTTACTGTCATGTTCCCGTCTTTTATTTCCAGAATAAATCTAACGGCGGTTTCCTTCTGCCCCAGGACTGCGTTTTGGGGAAGGATGGTAATGTTTCAGAAGCTTCAGCATAACACAATACACAGGGAGTAAAATGGGCCATCTGCTAGAGTTTTTAGGATTTATTCTCGAAAAGAAAGCACTGCACAGGCATTTGCATAAACGTTCTATTCCTTTATGCATGACACTGATATATAGGCAAAAATTCAAGCAGTTTTAAAACAAAGTGAGGAGAAAGAAAACTTTCCAAGTGCAGCACTGTAGAGTATCAAGCTTGCAGATTTTTTACAGTTTACAGCTCCTATTCCTTTCATTACTTTATTAAAATTAATGAGGTACATTATTTGATTTTAATTAGCATAGTATGTTGGTTTAATTGCTGGACATGCCATTCCATGACTGAACCACTGTCTTGAGTAAAAGTTGCTGTTTAGCTTTGTTCTCTTGAACAACACTTGGATTGGGAAGTGTGATCCTGACCACAAAATGCCAGGCGACCTGAGTTTGCCAAGCAACAGGTCTGCAGCGGTGCACACTGATTCCAGTAAATTAAGACTCCCAGTCCAGCAACAGTTCTTTCTGACTTGCTCTTTCATGGCTTCTGTATATTACCAAGCTAACTACACGCTTTTAACGTTCATAATGGATGCATTGCAACGTTAATGCAATGTAGGTTCACTTTATACTGTATGAGTTTCTGTATCTAAGTCCATCTTTGCGTTTTAATGAGAGGTGTTTACCATGCCCCCCCCCCCCCCATGTATGCAAAACGAAACCCAGAGTCAAATCTAATACGACAAAACCTCTACCTGCGGTCTCAAAAGTTAGCGAAACACCGAAAAGTAGACCTTGAATCAATATTTCATGGGTGGAGGTGCTGCTAGTTTCACAAACTGCTGCTCAGCGATTCTTTTCAGTGCTGGAAAGCAGCAGTCTCACTGGTCAATTCATCACTAGCCTGCAGATACTGTGCGTGCTGAGTTTGGCAAGGAATGCTCGCCAAATTGCAGCTTTGTTGTTAATTGGGTTTCTTGTTTTGTGTGTTGGCGTAAATAATACTTCAGTTGTCTGGGCTCGTTAATCATTTCTGCTGGTCCGAGTGCCGCTATAGTTTCCTCTGTTTACAGGTAGAGGAATGAATCACGAGAAATACACTGGAATCAATGCAGTTTAACACGCTGAAAAGTAACAGTCCATAAATTGCAAGTCACATAATAAGAGTGCCATTGTGTAGGATAATTAATGAATAATCATACAGAAGTCTATATCTGCCAGATGCTCAGTGGTTAGCACTACTTACTCAAGGTGCTTCTGTTTCTCCCCCACTATCTAGAGGCATATACTGTGTTTACTGAAGACTTTAAATTGGCTGTCTCATGAATACGTGACTCCGTTAGCTAGCTATCCAGCAAACTGTCTAGTCCGGCTGCATGTTTACCTTCAATCTGTCAGATGATGGGTGTGTGCGAATACATAAACTGAGGACTGATTGTGTTTTAGACTTGCGTTGAAAGCAAAATGCAAAAGTAGACAAGGTATAAACTGAGTGCTAACAAACCATACAACCTTGTACTGTATGTAGCATTAGAGAAGTTTAGTTCTGTTGGTGTTCTAGCTCTCTGGCCTCGCACACCATTTCCTGAATTAGCAACTTCAAAGCCGCATCGCTGTTGTGCCCCCTCTAACCTAACATTGGTGTTGAATTTTGCACAACTGTGACAGAGAATGTAAGCGAGTCAGTAGCAGAGCTGAGAAGGAACAGGTATTATTAACACATTTTTAGACCACAGAATTCTTGCTGCTGTGATTGCTTTCAGAGACTACGATTCTATTTCCTCAAAACTCTCTCTTCATTTCTCTCTTGTTTTAACCAAATAATCAATACAGGATTTTAAATGTGAATGCTGGCAACAGAACGTGAGTGACAACTGAGACGAGGACAAACATTTAACATGTTTTGTGAGCGGGATGCACGGCGTGGCAACAATGGCATCCGTAGCGAGCTCATCGTATGCTGCCATTTCCAATAAGTCAGCTCATTTGTCACCTAATGTAGGGTCTTCTTGATACTGTTTGTTTTTTATTGCCCATTAAACAATATTATTACCTTAGGTTCTGCTTGTGTCAGCTCTTCTCTGAAATAATGCTGATGATATGGCAGAGAGACAACTGCTAACGGATGTAAAGTAATTACTTCAGACCAGGTGTTAACCAAGCCCTGTGTGCATGCATGTGTGTTTAGAAAATGTGCTCGTGTGTATTTGTGCGGGTGGGATGTCTCATTTTTTTTATTCCTGCCTCTATTGTCAACCTCCTGATTTTATTACAGTCAGAGTTTAGAAAGCTTAGCTTCAAGTGACCAGGGTGGGATGTACCCTGGAGAATCAATGGTTTGAGGTTAAATTTGAACAAAATATGATTTCTTAAAGTTTTCCCATGTTTGTTATCCATTGCATTTACAACTGAGGTAAAAGTATAGTAAATAAGGACAGGAGGAGTTCACAATGTAAGCTAGCCATAAGCACTCATAAGAAGGCTATGTGACCATGGACATTCATTCATGAAAACTGAACAGGATCACAAAAATGTGTGACAGGACCTCTGCACTATAAATTTCTATCTCACCTGAGATAAAATGTATAAGAAAAGAAATACTAATTGGTTAATTAGCTAATTGTTGTGGCTCTACATTAATGCTAACTTAATGCTTGGCTCTAACCTTGGTGGTTGTTGTTGTGAAGGAAGATCGAAATATTCAAATCCAGGATGAACTTCCACATACTCAATTAGATTTTGATGCTTGGCTAACACCTAAAACTGATTATCTCCTTTAGAAATTCAACTGCACTAATAAGAAGCAGCACAGAGAGACGCAGACAAGGCCACTGACAGTTCATTAAGGTGTCCTTTCAGACTACAGTGAAGACCAGCAACCTTTGAGCGACTCGTGGATTAAATCTTTTCAGGCACAGATTTGTTTACTCCACAGTGACATTTTGATTAATGTCAAATCAAATGATACACCTCACACATTTGAGGGACACCTCGCAAACACCAGGAGGGTCTCATCAAAATCTCAACCAAATACAAATGCTCTGACAAAGCAGGAAATCAAAAACAGATTAATTCTTGTAAATAGTTATTTTACACTGCAGCTAGACAAACTTGAGTCCCTTCTGGCTATGCTTGAGTGGTACAGTACCAGGGTTACCTTTTTGGCTTTGTGTGAACTCACTGCTGAGTTCACATCCGAAAATCTCCCCAGAAGCAGAGGGGCTTTTTTAAGACCACAAGGAGCACGTCTGCTAAGAAGCAGTGATCCAGAAGCTGGATTTCAGTCCGCCTGTCATGAATGTTGAAAGGAAAAATATGACATCTACGAAGTTTGCTTGGGGAACATTTATTCCCGGCATTGGAGAAAGATTGTAACAAATAACAAAATCTGCAGCGGCATTTCATTTCTCCCATCCATTGCACATATACTCTATATGTCTTTCACTTTCACGCGTCTCTAAAATTCATTGATCATGTTGGATCTTGTGTGGACTTCAAACATTTTTCATTTTTCGTGCCACTCGCATGAGTTTGTCAGAAACGAATGTGCCTGATGTATGATCGTCTTAATGGAAATATACAAAAAATAATCTCAAGGCCCTCTGTTGTTCACACACTGCTTTGCCGTTTGAAGCGCCTAACTGCAAAAAGCTGTGGCAGGATGATGAGTGCATCTCGACAAAGCAAGTAGCAGCGGCGACAGTCGAGAGCGATATTGTGCTGAGTCAGAGCTGTGTACGCGTGTCTGTATTGATTGAGCACCTGTCACATGGAGCCACTTCATCCAACGGTCTATTGGCAATACCAAGCAAAACAGATGGCAGCGCCTCGTGCCATTCAACACTGTTGGCCCGACAAACACAAACAGAAAGCCCCCGCTGTCTTCGCCCCACGTGGTGCCTGTGGTTTTGGTGTTGTTGCTGCACTACACTATATTGCATTTGTACTCGTATATACAGTGTATCGCATTAAATGTGATTATTGAGTGCCTCGAAAAATATCATTAGTCATACTGCTGGCCTCAAACAAGATTTTGCATTAAGTAACTAGAGAGAATGTTGTATTATAAACATTTAACACCATAGTGTATTAAATTCTTTATTAAATTAACTGAGGCAGTATACATCTAAATAATGTATTCATACATGTATGTATTTTCCTCCACAAGTACACCCATACATAAGTGCTCCAGTAATGCATACTGAGTGGAGTATGTACATTTGATGATGTAAAGACTGCAAAACACATTTGTAAGTTTATGCTCATGCATTGACTTTAATTTTTATTTTCGCCTCATCACAATGTCATCACACCAGAGTCCATAAAAGCTGCAAGCAATCTTCCCTCCATCTTCCGACTCAAAACACACTCTGCTGCACATTACCGAATGCTCCTCCAATGGAGACGCATAATGCAGCCTGCCCTCTGCCACTGCTCCATCTGCTACTTCACCTCATTCCCTCTCTCTCCATGTCTCTAATAGGAAGTCGCATCCGCACAGCTCCAAAGGTCAGCAGATTTTCCGATTCTCTCCTGATTGACCCAAATGCACGTTTTGTTGCATTAAAAGCTTTCATTAATGTGCGCAACCATTAAAACCATTTACTTCCCAGTTACTTCCCACCACTGTAAGAAACATTCAGGAGGGAAGCTCTAAACTCCCCATATTGTACACCTGTGCATGTGGCTGTTTGTGTGTTTTAACCCTGACAGACTGCTGACCTGTCTGGATTATACCCCGCCTCTCTCCCACTGCTTGCTGGTTAGGCTCCAGCATCCCACAGCCATGAAAAGGATAAGCAGATAGAAATTAATGAATGGATGGATAGATTTTTACACGCACCTCAGAACTCACCAAATAACGCATCTCTGACAAGGAGGCTGTTTGTGGTCCTATGTATTGTTTTTTATTTTATCCCAGTTTTTGACAATTCTCTTTTCTGACATTTTGATGTCTCTGAAAAAGTTTTGTCACTTGTTTGCATACCATTTTCCTATAATAGTTTGCCCAATTGCCCGTGAGCTATTTTACATTACATGGCTAGCATCAATCTTGACCCTTCAAAATGTTGTTGGATTTTCCCCTGTATTACAACAGAATGCATCTAAATGGCCATATCAAAGCTATTTGACATAGCCATAACATCCATTTGATTCATTTCAAAGCTTGTGCAGTTCATCCTGTCATAAAGCCCAAATGTTTTGGATGTCATTTAGATATCCTCTCGGGCTTTTTACTCAAAATACTTAAATAAAGACATTCAAATTGTAACATTCAATAGACAGTTTGAATTAAGTCAATGGTCCCGCAATGGGTGTTCTTAAAATCCACTAGCTTGACCTATTGCATGCCCTACAGAACCAATCAGTAGCTGAGAAATAAAAATAGGCACCAGCAAGCAAAGCCACGGATGGAGAAGCATATGTAGATGTATTTTGGGTACTAAACTGTAGATGCCAACATTACCAACAAAGATAAGGCCGCTGTGCTGACTTTGTAAAAAGCAGCTGCCTTGCTCTACAAGGACAACAAATCTAAGGACTCATCTGCTAGCGTGCCACCCGCAGCAGCAGCCGAGGCACCGGAGGCGAGTGGAGCAACGTCAACTTTACGACCTCGTGCGACTGCCTGCAGTGTATGACACCACAGAGGAAAATAAAAACACAAAACTGAAGGATAAGACACCCTCTCAAACTACTGATGGATGCATCGCTGGCCACACATGCTAATGCGAGAGTCACGGCTCAGTGCATCTCAGAGGCACCATCCCTATAGTAAGCTACGTATATATGGGAGGTGCTCATGTGAATTCCAATGAATGAAACGCTGGTTTGAGTTTATTCGAATTTGACTTTTTGAAGAGTGACAGCCCTAGCATTTTCCATAAAAAATGGATGCCTCAGCAATTCACCACGATGCTCTGTGTGTATTTTATTAAAGATGGAGAGCCAAATATAGATAAGAACCATAACATCTAAATGTCACATTACATGCAGTTTCTCCATATGTGCAATGGGTGAATTAACAGAGAAAAAATGTCATTCATGCATTGCAAAGACATTCCCATCGAGTCATTTATGTTAAACTCTGATTCATGAACACTTACACCTCGAGCATGGTGACTGAATATTTAAAGCTAAGTAAGTGTACAGTAGATTTGAATATCCTCTTTTTGGATCGTTATCTCATGACTTATATCTCATGGGGTGGTCTTGATGGTTGAATCAAAATAAAGACTCCTCCCACTCTGAGTCCACGTTGACACAGATTTACTTCACTACCATGACTGTATTAACGATTGAGGTTAATACATGATAAACGTTAAGGGAGCAGAGAAATAAGGTCAAACCTAGTGCTAAAACAAGCTGAGTTAGACCTTTTTTTTTAATCCTAATGTTTATTTACATTTAGCACCAACACAACATTTACATAACAAATCCACTCGGCTGTATAACATTAGTTGTATAATGGGGTGAAAAAAACTGAATTTACTGCTTGGGGACTAATAAAATCATTCTTCTTCTAATTACAAGGTTAAAACATTCAATTTTCTGTAATTAGATCCCACTTCGTAAGAGTCACAGTGAGCAGCTTTCAGGTTGAACATGTGCCTGTGAAACCTTGGGTTGGAGCCTGAGCACAGAACTGCTCTTTACAAAAATGTAGACAAGACGTTTTAAAAGTGTCAGAAACCCTGAGCACAAACACGCAGTCCTTGAGAGTGAGAGAGCCTGTTGTTTTTAACATTCAAATGGAAAATCACAAATCTTCTGAATTTAAGAAAGCAGAATTTTGCAACATACTTTAAAATGCCAAGAGAGATTTGGGATCCAAATGTATGTGAAGTGCTTTGTCTCACTATAATATGAGGGAAAATGTCTTAAAAATGGCATAGACTGTGGGTTCTCAGAGAGACAGGACCAGATATTCTTACTCCTGAAGTTTTGCAAATACACGCATATTTGTCACAGATAAAACTATTCAAAAGTTTAAACTCTGCTTGCGCTGCATAAAATGGGCATCAGAGCTCCTTTACACAACACTAACTTTGTGACTACAATCCCTGTCATTTGTCATTATGGAAAGTTAATATGCCGACACTGCACTGACCCAGATTCAGAGCAGAGTTAAGCACACACACACACACACAGACACACTTGCGTGGAGCAGTAGGGGAGTCTCTAAAAGCAGAAGTCAAGGCTCAACCTGCCATATCGCCGCTCTCCAGAGCTACGTTCTCGCGGCGGCCGAAATAGGCTGATCAAAGTAGAGCACAACCTGTGAAATTCTCAAAGCAGCCTTGTTCTCTTAGGAATTCAAAAAAAAAGCCCTCTTTAAAAACATAACGCACACACTTCAATGGTGGATAAACGCTCTTGAATGACATCTTCCAAGTACACCTGCCTCTGATTGGCTGGAGTGTGCCCGTGAAAATCCTACATCGGGACGCCTCAGACAAGTTTGAAGTGCATTGTTATTCCTGCAAGACGCTATCTGTCAGATTATGTGTTGAACACTAACTCAAAAAAACACGGCCCTTCATCCCAGAGATGCTACGAGGGCTTCAACATGCCTGTCTGCTGTTTGAGAATCTCAATGCAGAAGGTGAGTGGAGACCTAATGGAGGGCACTGGTTGAACGTTGCCGTCAAAGCATATGATGAACACTTGGGCACCTCCCAAGCAATTCCCAGGATGAACTCTTAAATGCATGACTGTGCGCTGTTAGAGCAAATATCATTCAAACTTCCATTTAGAGGGCTATTAAAGGCAAATGCTTTCGTGTCATCACAAAATGTTCAAAGCAGAGGAGATGACTGCTTTCCACTGTAATCACCTTTTTTTGTGCCAAACGGATCAGGTTTAAAACAATTGTGCTAATTACTTCAGCATGACAAGATTCACAACCTTGCAAGAAACTTATCAAATGCTCTCCAATTTATTTACTGTATTTTTGAGTGATTAAGGGAAGAAGCAGCGATTTGTCGCGCCAGACGCGTAATTCGCGTCGCCTGATATTAATTCACGTGTCATCGCGCCATTTACATTGGTTTTGAATGTAGAGTTGTCGCTCAATTCGCGTCTGTCGCTTTTGGTGTGAACGCCCCTATACAATGATGTCCATCCATAAAGTCCCAGAGTTTTACTCATTAATTCACTGTTTTCCTGCCAGGCAGCAAAGCCTTTGTTTTTCTCATTATCCAAAATAAAAACCAATTTAACATCTCTTCATTAAACACGAGTGAAACTTCAAAAACTTTCCATTCCAACCTCTGGCAGCTGTAACCTTTTTCTTAGCACTTTGTTAAGTCAAAGAGCTCTCCAAGAGCCATTCCACACAAATGTTGTGGCACGATGATAATTTGCCATCAGTCTCAATGGGACAATGAGTGTCATCTGATCTAGCTTTGCAGCCATGCTGTCACCACAGCGGACAATGCTCAGCTTTGATTTGAAAGTGGGACCTCAAGTGTCTTTAATACCTCTGTTTAGAATTACCAAATGACACAGGATTGCTAAAACACTATGGTAGATATTGGCAGTGACTTAAACCATTCCAGTTTTGTGGTGGTATAGTAGACAACTTTAACCATAAATTCTGCTCTTTTTACAGATAATTGGATATGCTGTAATTGTTAAGTACGGGATGTTGCACATAAATTTATTTTTTGGTCTCTTTATATCACCCACCTGCCATATTCTATGATAAACAACGTACACAATATATTCCAAGGATTGGATCTTATTACTTGATACTGTCAAACCAAAATAATGTTGTGACTGTGAGCACAGCCATCTGCTGTCTCGTGGCACATACTGTATTTCAAATCAAAACATAATTTCAAGCTGTCATGCTGTGTTGTGAGCCTTTTAGGGTGGGAGGTTCTGCTCAGATCATGAGTGTCATTTTGAATTTATTAGGTCCTGTCAAAAACTATGCCTGTCAATATCTTTTTGTTTGTTTGTTTTAATGAGAGTATACCAAAAAATACTGATACCGAATACTAATAAGAATTTGATTTGTAGGCATAACTACAGAAGTCTTCTTTCAGCATGTCAGCATGGCTGGCCTTGCTCCGCTCATTTTTTCTCTGCTCATTCCCCGAAGCCCAGCATCTCGTGGTAGTGAACACTATGTGGTCTGCGTGTGCTGGCTTCAGGAGACACAAGTTGGGGACGATCATTAAAGATGTACGTATAAGCAGGCTTTTCACTTTTCAGCATCGGATCGGCACGAAGTCACACACAAGTTTTACCGAGAGCTGGTCACACCATGTGACGAGCAAATTATCTTTAGGCTTCTTTCAGTAAAGCAAAAATCCTAGTTGGCAAGTTCACTCCCATGTATTCTATGGATGGAATTAATCTTGTTCAGAAAGTTAAAAGACCGCAAAGGTTCCTTGTCTTTTTTAACAAAATAAAATAGTGGGTCAATAATGAATAACCGTTAGTGACTGTAGGAGGAAAGAAGACATAGAAGAGTACAATAGGAAGCAAACGACCCAAACATATGAGGATAATTTCTGAGAAAGTGGGAAAAACACTGAAAAATGTATGCGCTCGTTTCACTGTCAGGCATTTCTGTGAAAATCAAAAAGCAGCTGGCACATTCTAAGCCTTTAACACTCCAGTTTTGGTTTATTTATAGAAAAGATCTATCTTATCTTGACTTAAGAGGTTCATTTCAGATTGCATGAAACATATGTATTTAGCTTTTGAAAAAAGAAAAAAAGAGGTAGAAATTGCCCTGAAAGAATATGTCTCCAGCCTCCCACTCAAAGCTTTTGGCTAAGCCCCGGAAGTCAAATCGCTCCTGGTCAGCGTATAGATTTTCAGTAAGGAGTGAAGAAAAGCAGTCACCTCACAATAGAAAAGTTAATGCACCAAGACAGAGCACACACACTGTGGGGGAGGAGCTGGGCCAATACTTGAGGCCCGCACTGGTCCCAGATGTAGCCTATGGTGGGGGTGGATAGAGAGTGAGCATGAGAGAGACAAGTGAGGCCTCAGAAAGACAGAGAGGATGAGAGACTCGAACGGCCCCTAGGAGGGCTCGCTGTACAGATTTGTTTTTGATAGAATCAAAACAGTTAGGTGGCCCAATGGAGAATTAGACTTAGCGAGTGAGAGAGAACTTTATGGTGCCAGAAGTGTGTTAACATGACCTCTCATGGCTAGGAAAACAATGACTGTGCAAGCGAGACTGACACTGCATGTTTGCACACAAATTACATACAGTTCACTGGACTGCATTGTTGGTGTCCATTCATTGATGCCTAAATGCTACACCTACAAAATTCACCAGATGCCTGTTTCTATGAAAGTGAGACTGATCTTCGCACTGTTGCTACAGAAACTAGTTCATCTTATGGTCTTGACCAGTTTAATCCATCTGCACTAATGCTTGTACTTGTGACTGTGCTAACATCTAAACAGGTAAAAATGCTTTTATTTTATTCTGTTGAGCAGAGATGAAGACAGGGACATGTTTGTGGAATTTCCAGACAATTAGGAAAATCTTATCTTAGGTTTCACATCACAATCACCCAACCAATTGCAATAACCAACAGCAAGCAGGATAAATTGCTTATGGGTAATTTCCACACATCCCAACTATCTAATAACAGTTTCATATAATATACTGAGGAAATTAGCATATGATGTCATTGAATGCAATGAATACAATGTTGTGTACAGCCTACCGAGATAACTTGACCATCCTGATATTGAGAGAAAAAAAGAAAAACCCATAGTCACCATTATGACATTTTCCGATGACAAAGTCAAGTTATTCTGGAGCACTAACATGCCCCGAAGTGAATCGATGTCTTACTGTGACTACCAGATTCAAAGTGACTTGGACATGCAGCTCCAACTTCAAAAAGACTGTCTTTGATGCTCACAGTTCAATCCATCCTGGACAGCATGAATAACATGAATTCTCAGAGTGAGACGTGGCCGGCTATAAAGGCAATGAAATGATGCACATCAGCCGGATAAATTCTCAGAATCACCGTGGTGGTTCGGCCTGTACTTGTGGACAAAGGCTTTGTTGTCACTTCATACACTTGGACCCAATAGGGCCACCGACCAACAAAGGAAAAATACCATTAACAATGCAGTCTTCAAAATCAATTACTTTCCCCCAGAGACTGTGACATCTGTGGGAGGCTGAGGGAGAATCATTAAAAACAGTAGTGGAAAGTCTTGGCAGCAGCTTGGCATCACACTCCAGTTACAACATCTCAATAAGGAAACGTGCTGTCTGCTAGCTGAAATATTTTACTCTTTCACTTCGTGGGAGATACAAACTCCTTTTGCTCACTTTCTCTGTGAGTGTTTTCCACTGATAGACTAAAACCCCATCACAGGTAATTTCACACCTTAATTAAAATTGTTATCAAAGATCAACTTTAATTTGGCAAACAGAGCTGCTTGGTTTTCAAGCTTTGCTAGTTGGAAGGATTTCCAACAACAGCTTGAACCCCCTTGCCAAATGAGCGAACACAGCTCCTGCATGCTCCCCGGGCTATGCTCCCAAGATCCAACTGTAAAAAACAATAATGTCAAAACTTCTAGCATAAAAACCAATCTGAAAGCATTAAGCTTAACCACAACCATCATATGAACCTACAACCTTTGCCCTGCCTTCAGCCTACCACAACATACCATAGCCATTTTGATCCTTCAGGATGAGTTGGGAGTTTTTTCAGAAAAACATACAAAAACAACAGTGCGCTCTCACTCTGCACTTAAACAGACCTGCTTATCAAACATTAAATCAAGAAATGTTGTGAGAATAAAAGAATACCAGAAACACTTGAAGAGCTGGTATTTGAAACACTCCCTGCACAGAAATATTTAATGATAACACTAAATTTGAGATATGCACAGAAATATTGAGAATACTGTTTTCACGACACAAAAAGACTATTTTATAGTTTAAAAAAAAAAAAAAAAAAAAAAGCTTTAGCCATCAATAAATTGTGTTAAAAATCTAGCAACGCCTACTCTTGGTGGTGAATCTGATAGCATGAAAAAGGCAACTGATCTTGAAAAAGCCAGATGTAAAAAGTGATCTTTATATACACAACAAAAGCCACACTTTTGTTAAATCTAAAAAGTGAAGGATTTAAAAAATTCAGGCTGACAGATGTAACGAGCTAATGAAGCTGTTTGTGCAGAAACTTTTTGCCAACAACCTGGCTATAGACTCTGAATTCCCATCTGTTAAATGGCCTTAAAAATGGGTAAACTCAGCAGACTCAGTTTGGCTATAAGGTCGCATCGAGAGTTTGCTCAATTTAGCCAGTTTCATCGTCTCATGTAACTGACCTCCTTGTTTAGAAGTATTTGCCTTCGCCGAGAGGCTGTAGGTCAATGCTGTGAATCGACCCGCACAAGCCATATTGCTACAGGCCGAGTCATACTACAGCAAGTCACCGCGAGCCAATGCAACATGGATAACTAGCTCCATGAAAACAATACAGCACATATGGCAGATAAATCTTCTTTGAATCCACCCCACACATTCAAGCTTGCGCAGATCCGTTAACTGCTTTTGTTGGCTAAAAGTGCAAGACTCCTACAACTCTGAAGCACTGTTAAAAAATTTAGCTCCAACCTGAATATAAGATCTGAGCTGCATGAGATATTACATTTTTGATTAAATATTTCCACACAAGCGAGGTTGTGATGACACAAGGGGTGCACATACTTTTGCACTTTTCATTTATTTAGAGTCTATTAGCGTCACAAGAAACAGACAAAACATCAACCTCACTTCTGATGATTTGCAATGCTTTGTGAGCCGTTTATTGATGAAATGTTAGACAGGATGGGTGGATGGATTGATTTTTCTTTTAGCCCTATGGAGAATGAAACTATGCTGTAACAATATAAACTTTCACTGCAAAGGCTCTTCTGCTGGGCATTGTGGGTGCGGGTGTGGTCTTAGGCAGACTAATAGACATGAAAAGGAACTTAAGAGAATAACCTTGTTCTTTCTTGCGGCGCAGAGCTGCTGCTGACACTATACTTTCAAGCAATGCTGGATCATCCAGTTTATTGTCCCCCCTGAAACAATAAAGCGCCCTTTTCTTTTTTCAATTTCATTATAGTCCAACATGGTATAATGTCATAAAAACGGTTAAGGAATCAGCAGATTCGTGAGGCCAATCTAACATATGTCCGAATCGCATGCTGTTCAGTAGGAGAGTCATCAACTATCGACTGCTGTCCTAACAACACAAAATATGTTGGAAATACACATAACGAGGAAATACACAATGACAATGTTTGCTATCAGTTCAATGCAGTTCCACTTTGCAGGGTAGGGTAATACAAACCCAGGGGTTAGGAGAGATAATATTGATGTGGTCGACAAGAGCGCTACAACTATTGATTGTTCTGTGTTGTTTCTATTGCCTCATCTCTCATCTCTTAAACAGTTATCAAACATTTGTGCAAGAGCTGGAGTGAGAGAAAGCCTAAAGAGGGGAGGCAATCCTGTTCCAGTTAGCGGGGGTACCATGGCTACCTTCAAGCTCTGCCTCAGTACAACAACAGGGGGTTCCATGGTGCCCGGCCAATATCGCTTCCTCTCCCAGGAGACCGAGAACACAATGCACTCCTGACTACCATTGATTCAGCCCTAAATTATGGCTTTTCCTTATCCCCAGTAACAGGAACAGGCTTTATACTGCAAATGACATACAAAAACTGAGCCAAAACATTTGGATAATTACATACAGGTGGATGTCAAACCTTGTAATTTGGCATTATCAAATGAGCAATGAGGGATAAGAGATTGCCAGCATACTGGGTGAAAATAACTGTGTTTTAGAGTCAGGACCAGTGGAAACTAGACAGATTGTTCTCTATCAGAAACAAAACATGTGTGTTTCCTTTACAGGATCAAATCAAATTCTCTGTGAAGTTTGTCGACAGGATGAAAATGATAAAAACAGTCATTATAATGTATCATGTTGATCACTAAAGCATGCTTAGCAATGGTTAACCATCTTGAATAATGACATGATTCTGAAAATGGATTAAATCTACTGCAAAATGACAAAAACAGATACTAAAGGTTAAATAAATAAGCCTTAAAAAAGATGGTCTTAAGCAGATGGTGAGACAGTGATACACAAATGTAGTTATATCCCAAAGGAAAAAGAAAGTCTGTCCATGCTTGGCAGCCTGGAATCACAGCTCTGGTCTTGTCTGCCCAAGTCAGCATTTAGTAAAAAGATATATTTAGTAGTAGTAGTAGTAGTAGTAGTAGTGGTAGTAAATAGCTGTCGTTCAGCAACATTAAACAGCCAAACTAATTCTCTGGCTGTGTCCAAGGGATAGATTGAACTCGTGCTAAAATCACTAGCTAGCATTCTGTAGGATTTGCTGCTTTGCCCACTTCTTTACAATTGTAAATTGAACATATTTTAAGTTCAGACCTGACAAACAAGAAATACCTTCTTGAACTCTTGCAACTTGTGATGGGTTTCAGTCACATTCTACAGACTAAATAATCAATCCAAAAAAAGTGACAGTTCTGATCACTGAATATAAAAATACTCATTAGCAGCAGCCCTTGACTAAACATTTTTTTCATTGCATTGTGATAGACATCAAATGATATCATGATTATGCTGATTCTACAGGCAAATAATTGGTCCCCCTTATTTATTTCTGAAGGCTTTCCTCTTAAACTCTTCTAAAACTCAAACGACACAGCATGCTGCACAGCTATGAAAAGAAACATTAAATAATTTTAGCCTCATCCTGTGCAGCCTGTCTAATAAAATGACATGGTAAACATATGGTGGAGTACACCCACATAGCCCTGACAGTGGGTCTGAGCCTGGCATGCACCCTTGCCAATCAAAAGTTTAGATTCTAAATACAGCCACTATGTGACCCCCAGAGGCCTCCGGGATTCCATATATCCAGTTACAGGAGCAGAATGTGGCAAACTACACCGGGTCACAAAAGCTGTGCTGTGGACCTACTCCTGCTGCACTGACTGTACTTTCCTGCTGAGTGCAGATTGCGCCTAACCTGAATGATGTGTTTGTGTGTGTGCTGTGTAAAGCAAGCCCACCCAGACAAAATCAGATTAATTTAGAATTTTGCAATGAACGGGGAGGGGACAGCAATCTAAATTTAAATGCGGCACCAGTAAACTGCAGACAAGACGGACAGAGGACTGGACATGCCAGCTTATTCAACCTAATTGTTATCAGTCAGGTTGAGTAAACTGGCAATATAAAGTAACGTTTCACTTGCAAGGGGTGAGGCAACGAGGCAGGGCTGGAGACTGAACCTCGAGTCGAGCACGGAGGCGTGGTGAATAATTCAAAAATGATTTGCAAGGGGAGTGTGACTCGTAACTCAGAAAACGAGTGATGGGACGAACGTCAAATAAACAAAAGCAAGGCAAATACATCGGACAAAAGAAAACCAAAGAGCGTTGCAAAGCACGCGGAGGGAAGAGGCTGAACGGTCGGTTAAGGAGCCGAAGGATGTCTGATGGACGGTTAAACGGCCGTTAATGCAGATGCGTTGGACGGGTTATTTTACATAAAAGTGGCCGGTGTCAGCTAGCTTAGCCCCTCCACTAAGTTAGCCTAGCAGCTAACTCCCCATAAGTCAGCCGGAGAGCAGGCTTTCAGCACCGGGGCTCACTGGATAGCAGTGCTCGGAGTGCGGTTGAGATAACGTGAGCAGTGTCGGCAACAACACATTCATCGCTCGGCAAACCGCACACCGCCACGGAGGTATGTTTTTAGTCCAGTGAGCTGTGGAGTCTTTCGAGCGCTGCGGAGATTTATTTGTTTGTGCCCCAGCCGACAACTAGCTTAAGCACAACGATGATGAATGGAAAAGGCGGAACCTCGCCTAAGCTAGTGTTAGCAGTGCAGCGGGTCAGTGATGTGCTACGAGGCTGCTAGCAGGAAACCATCCAGCTGACAAAACCTCGAGTGTTCCAACGGCCAACTGACGGTTACGCACCTTTAACCGTTGGAGATGACACCTCGTGCAGGTCCCGCGAACTGTGTACAGCGCCTTGGTATCACTGAGTAGTCCCCCCCAAAAAAACCACGGTGTCCTCCTGTTCAATTAAACCCACGGCGAACAGTGAAAAAATATCGACTCAATCCGGACGCTTTCCTCAACCCTGTGGTGCTGAATCTGAGGCTACACGCTTCTGTTGTCGGCGTCTCGGAAATGCCTCCTCCTCCTCCAACGACGGCTCCCTGCGAAATAGTGCCCTCTCCCAGCGCTCCGACCGCAACAGCGGAGTAGGCAGGTGCAGATGATGGTGCGCTAGTAACGGAAAAGCCTTGCAATATAGTGGGCTGCGTGGTGGATTCCAGGCTTGTCAAATCAGGAGCGTCTCCGTCGTTGACGCATGCGTGATTCCGAGTGTGAGGATGCGCCCTGCCAGTGAACACATTGTAGGGAGGGTTTCTGAGCTTTGGCATATTCTGGGAGGGTGCTTGCCGATTCCAGCTGTTGTAATAGTGGCAACATAACATAATCAGTATCCTGCTTGTGTTAAGACTATTTGTCTTTAGAATGATGCCATAATTTAGAATATTAATAATAGATTACATCTATGCTTTATCATGAATACTCCAATATTGCTCAGGGTTGCGAGGGTCACTTTGAAAATGTGTCAGATACATTTACTGAATATTTTGAAATTTCCACCCATGAAAGCATTTTTCTTTCTCCGGAAACAAGGATAGCAAGTTGACAACTGTAAGATGAGCCATGGTTTCAGACATGGCAGTAGCCTGTATTGTTCTTTATTGTTCCTAACTTTTAATTTAGTTTGGAGTGATATTGAGTTTCCCTACTGTGACATGTCTTTTGGACAAAGGGCCTACACTGTAATGAGGTCAAAGGTCAAAATCAGAATCAAAGATGAACCTTTTTGCTATTAAGATTTACCATAACTTTTGAATCTTCTTCTTCTCTTTCTTCTTCTTTTGTATGAGAAACACAATAAAAGCATAGAAAATTTTCATATCAATTATGCCAAGAGCATTTCTGTCGCATGTCCCTAAAGTGGTTAAAGAAATAAACTCAATATGAAGATTCTTATTTATTTTTGAAGTGCAATTAGATGTACTTGCCCACCACTGAATCAAACCCTCAGTCTCACAATATGAAAGGCATAAATTAGTTATGAAATATCAGTGTACATCTTGGACACATTTATTTCAGTCTGGGGGGAAAATGCAGGGTATAATCAAGCTTGCAGTGTAACATTAGCTAACTGTCTTGCTGTCTCTTCACCAGACCATAGAAATGTTTTAGTTGTCAGTAACATTAGGTTGACATTATGCTCACTAGAACACATATTTCTGTAAAATATTCAAACAGATTACATCCAACACAAAAGTATGTTCCAAGCACTTTAGCAGGAAGTATTTTGTGGCATGAAGAGGCTGGCAAGAAGAGCTCGATTACAGCCAGTGCATTTTACTCCCAGGCTTAAATTAATGTGCCAAAAATGTGTGTTAATAATTCACTGTGTGAATGTGGTCCATGTCTACCGAGCTACTTATGGGTCGCAACGTCAATATGTTGACAGGCGTCGCAGCTGGTGTGATCCCAACCCATTAGTGTGATTTTATTTTAGGGAATGAATATAAGTTATTGACTGAAGGTTTTTGCTTAAAGGAGTAAGTAAGTGGTCAAAGAAAGAAACTCTGTATGTATAAATGTCTCTGTATATCCAGTTGGTCTTTTTGCATCATTTCACAGATAAGCACAGGACTTTCCTCTACCAGCCTAACAGACTGTAACATGAATGCTATCATATGTAGCAACAGCTTTCACTGGTGCCCCAGTAGAACCAACTTTCCTCCCATCTGGCATCAAATACGCTTCTTGGATCTGTTAAAAAGTTAATTTCGGCAGAAGCGTTGCGCTTTTTGCCGTCACAGTCGCAGTCACATTGCACATGCTTTGGATAACTGGAAGACCAAGAGACAACTGCAATAAACCAGCCAATCCTGAATTCTCCATTACTCATCTGGGTCTGGATTGAAGCGGCAGGAGGGTAGGTACATCAGGTATCCTTCTAATGGCTATATGTCCTTTAGCTTTACCTGGGAGATCCCAAGGCTTTCCCAGCCTAGATTGCATATGTAGTTCATTGCTGCTTGTTCTGGATCTTCTGCAGGGTTTTCTCACAGTTGGATGTGCCCAGATTATGTCCACAGGGAGGCTTGTCAAGAGGCACCCTAATCAGATGCCTGAACAACCTCAACTGGGTCCTGGGGCTCTTTCAAGTTATCTGAGCTCCTCAACCTGTCCCTGAGGGCGAGCCTAGTCGCACTGAAGGTAACTCATTTCAGCTGCCCCACTGCCCAGAGCTAATGACCATAAGTAATGTTTGGAACATAGATTGCTTGGTTTAATCATGAGCTTTGCCTTCAGGCTCAACTTCCCCTTCATCTTAACAGTCCTGTATGGTGCCTGCATAACCTCAGAGGGCAATCCACCTGTCGATCTCCTGCTCCATCTTAACCTCACTCGTGAACAAACCCGATCTCAGCTCCCTCCCAACCCAATGAACCCTTGACAGTGTATCACACCATTCGTTGGGGAAAGTGGATCTCAGAAGTTTGGTGAGTTTAGTCTTATGAGGAAACTCATAAACTTGTTAAGGCAAATTGTTAAGGTTCAAGGAAGGGTCACAGAATTAAAGTTTCACATCATTTCTGGTTTGGTCCTTTAATGGGATGCTTAATGAGACGTGAGAGTGAAACGCTGATAAAAATGGTTGAAATTATTTTGGATTAACCTGAGACAAGCTATAAAACTCTATAAAAATGTTTAAAAAAATTTTACATGATGCACGATGACAAGAGGCATTTCTCAACTTTTATGCAAAATCACCTACTCTATTCCTAATGTAGCTACCATATAAAATCATAGCTAAGCAGTTACATCATATGTATTTTCAAAAGCAGTTAATTCTGGCAGCCATATTAATTACTCATTCATCAACATGTAATCTTACAGGAAAGCTCAGAGAAGAGAAACCTTTAAGTATTTTCAAGTTTTGTCTGTTGAACCTGAGAACAATTATAGAGTCTCAAATAAGCAGGTAATCACTGAAAACCTCCGAGAAGTTCTGTCTCCCGAGGAAATTGGATTACTGCGACTTCCAGCCAACACATTAGGTCAGTAAGACGCAGCTGAATTAGGTGGACCTTTGATGCTATGCAGCTGTGGCAGATGAACTCTTGCTGAACATTAACAATCCTTTAGCAAATTGGTCACATTAACAATATCCATCTACTATATGCAGCTCTAGATTATAGCATGAAAGGAGTGTAGATGTTTAATAGTAGAGAAAAATGGCCTAAACAGCTTGATAAAAGCAAAAAGTGAAACTGGGTTAGTCTAAAAGGGATGATCAATAATGATAATGATAAACATTGTTACAGCCAGCAGTTGTGTGCATTGTCTTGAGTCCCAACATTTTCTTTTTCTGCCTCCTTATTTGTCTTGGGAGAAGAAAAGAGCAGGAACAGCAGCCCATTGTCTCCCATCTGCTTCTGTTTTGAGTGCGTGGCAGCAACCCAACACAACATGTTAGCAAGCTATTATTCATTTGTCAGATAGGGGACCGTGACTATGGGGTTACTGTAGAGCTGTCTCGCAGTGTATCCCAGCCTTTCTATCTATCTGGTTCACTGGCCTGATCCATCTGGAGCAAAGCTACACTGGGAATAAACCTATCTTTGAGTTTGAGGAGTTGTCAACTACTTTATTATATTTAGATCAAGGCATGCAGCATAAAGCGGTACAAGATCATAAGGTTCTCTCTGCTTGTACTGCTACACAGCTTCACACTGAGATTTCCTCTGAGATTTTAGCATTATTCATCCAGTGCGTATGTGTAACAATACACAAGTGTATAGCATGTGTGTATACGCCCATGCCAAAGTAACAAGTGTAGTCCATAGGCCTGGCTTACATAAAACCCCATCTGTTTAGAACACTTATTCACATTCCACCACATTGTCCAGCTGGGCCCTCCCCTCCACCCAGAGGAGAGGCACTCCAGGGACTGTAATCAGAAAATGTCCCTGGGCTGGCTTCTACTGCTCTTTTAACATAATGAGGCCATCACTACACCCAGCCTGCTGTACTTTGGGGATGAATAATAAAGTTTTGTAGTCTCTTGGCTCTCAAAACCCCACGTTTTATCCTGTGACTCAAAGAGATGAGAATGCAGAAGACAGGAAAGGAAGGGTTGGGATTGCGTGTTTTTTTAAAACTGTCATTGGATGTTAATATCTCAAGGGGAGAATAGTTTTCCTGTGTTTTTTTTTAAAGTCCCTCCTTTGTGACATTCGGTCATTCACATTGGTTGAAAACTGCAGTTAAGAGTTATTTCATTTTCAAACGCCAGAGATATGAATGGCCTTTCAACCAAAACTATTACTTGCAATGGTCAGAGAAGAGTTTTAGGTTTCACCCTGAAAATCGTGAAGACAGTACAGCAGCTTATTGACTTTTCTGCCAACTTGGTACAATAAATCAGAAGACTGTCTCTTGCTCCTGCAATTAATGAGAACACTACTCAAAGGTATGTGCATAGCATTTATTTTGAAAACTAAAATCTGTTATTTAAGCAGCACAATCTTATCTTACAAAGCCAGCAAAAGACACACTTCACAATATGTAATCTACGACAAGGCCTTGGAAAAGACTGACATGACTCATCAAGTATTCATACTTTTCAATATTGCTGCAAAGTCACTGTTGCAAAGAGAGTGAATCTCTCTCCAAAAGTTTGAAGTTAAACTGCAACAAGAAAAGGACTTGGAAAATGCCATTATTACCAGTCATTGGGTGTCATAGCACTTTCTATGTCTGATTTTATTCCAGTTTAACCCCTGTTTGTTATTTATATCCTTAAGGCAGTATATGATCAGTGAATCTCGAACAGAATGTGTCTTTTGATAGTGTTAGCAGTGGAGACAAGTTTTCCTGCTGTAGATTCTAATCCTAGGAGAGGCTTATTTTCATTATACCATTAACTTGTTCATGCACATCTTTTCATCCAAAGAGATACAGTCACAGAAGCAATCATCTCTACATCCTGCTCATTATCATCGTCTTCACATCAACACAAATGCATCACTTTGGTCTGGGGTATTATTGAAACTGCTCACCCTTTATCTCAATAGGCTTTCAAGTGAAAAAAAAATGTGACAATCAGATACGATATCTGAAAGGGTCTCTGCACAGTTGTGTGTCAGATTGCCTTTTCAAATCCAGAGCACAAGAGTGAAAGTGATTACATTCAAATGAGCACCCCACTTTACATGATGATTTTAGTGCGGATATGCTCACAATTACCCTGCTTTCAATCAGGGACACTAAAAAAGAAGAATTATTTTTGAGCTGAATGTCTGCTTTGAAATTAATGATGTTTAAGTGATCGGTCTGGTCTGCTGGTTCGGACACTTTATTGCGCTTGGTTGGTTGGTTGGTTGGTTGTTGACAACAATCATAGGCATTTCGGATTAGCTCAACATAGAGTACTATTTTTTGCTGATGCCCTCTGTAGCATCCTGAGTCATGAATTAAAGATTGTTCATGATTTAATACATGAGATAAAATTAATCATTTAGACTTCTGTCCGATATGATATATTATTGGGTGTGGTTTAGCAGCTATCTTTTATCCTTGTGTAGATTGTGTGAAGTCATCTCACAGTAAGTGTTCTTAGGTTTATGGATCACAAATTGGTGGACTATTTACTACAACAAGAAACTATTACCGTCCTTCATTTCTGATATTACTGCTTGGCTGCCAACAGTGATGCTATGGCAAATTGATTGTGTAAGAAAGCAGAGTAGCTATGTTATACATTTTCTCTCTCATGTTAATGGTAGTATACCCATTTACTGTGGAGGGTCAGCATGCTCAAGGACAGAAGGGTTGCCAAGGCTGCATATTCATCCCTTCTAGGGCTGAAATACTGAAGTATTATAATGTCAGATCTTTTTTCACTTACTTTACCATCCCTTTCATCCAATCTAATAAATGCTTGAAGGGGCAGTTTCTACTCCAGTAGAGAAGCAGTTATGTTTGTGAAATGTGCTGTGGATTATTATGCACTCAGGGAAGAGGTGGCATATTTGTGATCATGTTGCCCTTTCTGCATCACCCAGTGGCTTGCTTTGTTAGCATGCAAGGTTGTTAGGCGTGCGCTGACTAGATAAGCTTGTGTGGCATCTCCCAGAGATGCACACATTACAATGGGATTTGAATATGAGAACGGAACAGCCTCTGCCTGTCATTTTGTCGGTGTGCTTGTAAATTTGGGGCTTCCATCCCAAATGCAACCCGTGGAGAACCGAGTAATGCCATCTGTTAGGATTCATGCAAGAACATATTCTGAATTTTAAGAATGTCCACACAGGTTGTTTTGAAAATAATTTGGGAATTTGGGAAGTGCAAACCAAGGCATTTCATGAGACGAGCAAGGTTTTAACTTAAAGTGAAAGCAACATTCAGAACATTTATTTGGCCTCATCCTCAGGCCAAATAAGATGTGGTCAGTTTTTTTGCACTACAGCAGTGCTTTATTTGTACACTCCATACCTGAACATAGCCTACTGTATATGGGAGGCTGCCAGCTCTTTTTAGCCTTTATGGTTCCAGCTTCAGCACATCTGTGAGCCCCTATAAATAAAAGCGACTGTTTGCACAAAATGCATGAAGTGTTGCATCTAACAAATCATGTACATAAGAAGTTGAGTTAAGAATTGTGTATATGAAGAAATGAAATAATGTTTTGAATGTAATACTGCATAAAGGTGAAAAGACTTGATTGAACATCCTATTGACAGCTGTCCTATTGTGAGAACTGTTCTGTTTCACTGTGCATCACAATTATTTCTTTGTTAACTGAATTGGAGTCCCTGCATGGGGCACCATTATCACGAACAATCATAATGGACAATGGGTGTTCGTCATCAATATTACTGTAATGATTTGCCTGCTCTCAGCACCAGCTGCTCACCTGACCTGCTATATGGGATTCCTTTCTTTAGAAAATAACGTGAAGAGTTTGAGGAGTAAGGCACCGTAGGTGACCTCTTTACATCCGAGGAAGAGATTTTGAGAGCATCAGTATTAGAAGCATAATGGCGTGAAAGGTCTTTAAATGGCAAGAAATTTAAGACTAGTCATCAACACATCATCAAATCATCATCACATTTGTCAGACATGCATGGGTATGTAACACATGCAAGATGCAGACACACAGACAGCTGTTATTGCATGAATGATTCATGTTTTGCCACTGCTCCAATTCCTTGAAAAGCTGCATGATGATGTCATGCTGGATTTTTCACAGACAGAAACAGATTTGAGAGGTGCACTTTGTGCTTGAAAAAGGTCTGACCTTTCATGAGAAAGGCGAGAACACCTATAATACAGACTACTCTGGTTCCCCACAGCTGTCAGTAACTGGAGGAGACTGCAGAGCAAGATGAATGAGGAAAAGAAGGAAAAAGGCACAGTAACAGACAAAAGGCATCAATTATTCATACATCCTGCGTATGTGTTTAGAGGATGCAACTATACAGTACATTCAAACTATTAACAAACCATAGAAAGTGTTTATTGTTTTCGGGCACAGGTTTGTTTTCACAGAGGTTTTTTTACTTCCCGGGCACAGAATTTCATTCTCCAGTACTTTGAGTAAATGAACCAACAAGGCCTGAGGGGGTGTTGTAATTACTTCTCTGGCTTTTGTCCAGGAAATGCAGCTAATTTTCCTTGTGGAAGCCCTAAAATAGGAGGAAAGTCAGAGTTGTCTCCCACTACTTTATCAATACACACTGGTCAATTTCATTTGCATTAAGATATCAAAGGGTGCCAATGTGTCCCGCTTAAATATTGACGATACAAATGCTGTCATAGTCATATAACTACCCTTCACACACACATGCACAAGTTTTCCAGCTCTATATTTCACCATATATATTATATTATATATATTGCTTGAAAATAGTTATTGATGATATTTTTCTGAACTAATACAGGTGGTCCACACTGTATGTTAATGAATCACAGTCCATTTACGCCCAAACTCAAGCAGCCAGTGCATACTAGAGTTTGAAAGAGAGATTAAGTAACGGCTCTTACGGCTGTTGCCTTCATGGTACTTAAAAAAACAACTAAAACTAAAAAAGTTCAGGGTTTTTTGTTGATTCTTTTTGGTTCTCACATGCATTAATGGAACCACCACATGTACAACAATAATGTGATTCAACAGAGGATGAAAGCCCCCCCACAGAGAAGATGATTGTATTACATGATTGCAATATATACGGTTCCCCGCACTGCAGGAGGGCCATGGAAAAGATAATGCAAGTCAAAATGATGTTTACTTTTAAAATGAACTTGAGAATTGCACTTGAGGAAAAATAATGTGAACCATCTTTAGGGAATATTGTGAATCATGAGTCGGCATGAAAAAAAAATTAAATCTAATTCTAATGTTTTATTTATACCAGGTATTTCTATTACAACTATTGCCATGGAAAAGCTTGCATAGCACTTTCCCTGTTGCGAAAAAGAGGACAAAACTATATTGTGCATGTAGAGTAGATGGCTAGAAAGATACATCGCAGTTCAATTCAGTTTCACTCATTTAATAAGGTCTGAATGATGGAATGAAGTTAGAGTTAAGAAAAACGTGTAGCTGCAGCGTTGTTAATGTTATTAAAATAGTAACTGTATTCTAAATCTAAAATTCACAGTGGACCAACAATAACCTTACAATACCTAAGTAGATAACTCTTAACACGTACAGTAGTGGCAATAAAAGTTTCAGTGACAGTCGCTGTAAGTGTCAGTCACAGCTGTCTTTACCCAGGGCTCGTGGATGGCTGAAAGAATGAGTGGCAGATGCATTCACTTGGTGCCGCCAGCTTGCTGCTGTGACTGTAGTTGAGGACAACATGGGCCCCCAGGCAGACAGCTAACCTCAATTGATGATGCTACACTGGTCATCATTTTGTCTTTGCCACTGCGTCTGCAACAATGTGGCAGGAAGATTTGTTTCCTGACTTCATAATGCTGATTTACAGAAGTCATTTGGCTCTTAAAGTGGATCTTGGACTCAGTAAGCTACCTGAAAACAGTGAAGAAGAAGCACCAGTCACTTACATTGTGAAAGGTTTTTGGTTTTCAACAGTTTGGTGAAGCTGTTAAAACCTTTGGTGAAAGAAATTTTGGTGAAATCATACAGTACTATTTCAGCGTGTCACTTTGCAAAAGAAGCACACACTGCCATTATAATTAAGACTGATACTCAAGATAATGAAGAGTTGGAGTCTGTATTTGATGGAATAACAGATACAATATAAAGCCTTGAGCACAAGATAAGAGATAACAAGATGTAACATATCCAAATGAATTAACCAAGACTGGGAGTTTTTTTATTCGAATTTCCATGGAAATCAGATCACCTCCACTCCTAAAACTGATTAAATGTCAAGCATTTCATACCGTGCTTGTGTTGCTCAAGTGTTTGCTGCACTGCCTAATAAAGCCAGAGACAAATAAAAGCAGGGGGACAAAGACCGCTCCAACAGACAGCCACTTTAGATTAGAGGCCGCACAGCCTTGAGTACTGGCTGTTTTATGGTGAGTGTACTGTCACTGGATCTGAAATATACACTGTTACAAAGTCCCGTTCAATGACTCTCATCTATTTCTAAACAGATCTCCAGGGAGGTCTCAAAGCAAATGCCTCGCCCAGAGTGCAGCCTCACTGGTTTATATTGAACCTCTAGACAGTTTAACTGCTAACCAGAGGGCCACTGTGCTTCCTTTGCAAGAGAATATTGCAGTGCTGCTCCTATAAGAGAACAATAAACTCCTCTGGAGTAAGATGCATTTTGTTCTATGAGATTGTAAAATATATTTGTTAATGAGCAAAGAACAGAAGCAAAATTGGAAAATCTCCTTGAATCGCTCATTCTTGACGTTCTTATGTGGAGAGGCTCAGAGATGATGAACAGAGCCTGCGCTTGATAACACCAGTGGGACCAAGGTAAAGGTTTACGGTTTTTCATGCTTTCATCAGTATAAAGCAAGAAGAAGATTCCTCAGAGAGATGAATTTCCTGCCTTAATGTCTTTTTCACTCGCAAGTCAACAATACAGTTCTACACAAATGCAGACAGATTACACTGCAGCTACACTGAATGGCAGAACTCTTGATCACTGTCTTGCAGAAGCAGCGAGGGTGAAGTGTTTGAAATATTACTTGGAAAACAACGGACGATGTGATGGATGCACTTCACAAACTGCAGACAAATCCTATTTACTTCCCCTTTTCTCCTAGATAAGGAAGGAAGGAAGGAAAAAAGGTATGTTTATCTATCTATCTATCTATCTATCTATCTATTTTCAGGGTTTTTTGTGTCAGATTTTCTTTTCACTGTGACTTTATATGAAGGTATTTTTTTGTTTACAGTTCATGTACATTTCAACACATAGCTTCAAAATTACATTTAAATTCCTGTATGGGCTACACACAAATGTGCACATCCTTTGACTGTATACTACAGTATACAGTGCAACACTGACTTTCCCGTGAACTTTTACTCTTGAAATCTGAACCTAAAAAGCTTAGCGCGATACATAACACCATTCAGCTAGACAGAACAAACATTCTCTATGGTACAGTGAACAGTCCGTGACAAAAAAAGGTAGTACAAAACAGGAACACAGATCAGTACAGTAAAACTATTTTTTTCATTTTGCTGGCACTTGCAATAACATGGATTGTGTACATTTGAACCATCAAATGTTTTGGGTGAGTTCTCACCTTTTGCAGACATGCAGTACATAGAGTTGTGATGTCTCATGAAAAAGATGTGACAACTGCACATACAGTATTAAGAATGCAACTGTAAGACTTTTTTGGATAGATGAGCCAAAGTGATTGAAAAATTGTATAAACCCAAACTTCACTGAACATTTGGTTTTCAAGGAACACTTAGACTGATATGTGCTACAGGAAACAAAATACACAATATACAAGTACTGTAAATGGTATACCTCAGTGCAGGATATGGGTGAAAAATCATATAAAAGCAGATGTAGCAGTTATCCTCTCATGTATTTGTCTAACAATAAGCTTGCAGAATATGACGATGCTTCCGTTTCACCCATTTTTCCTGTCCAGATAAGCGCTGAGTGGTCAGCTTACTGTTCGTGAAACAATGGTCTCCATTAATTCACAGAGAAAGCTGTTGTATATTACTGCCGGCAGGACACCCAAAGCCAGTAAATCAAGAATGAACTATTATTCATAGTGAAACAGTATAATGGGAGCATGATTCAGTGCTCCAGAGGGAGAGCTATTTGTACGTGCATGTGAGACAGAAGAAGATTATAGATATTTAAGAGCAGTCCAAAAGCACATATCACATTGTTGAACTGTTATGTCAACTGAAAATGACAAAAACAAAAACATTTACTCCAGAGTAAACTCCTCAGTCTTAATCTATTATCTAAATGTATTTGACGAGCTTCATCATACACATTTGATGAAGGCTTTTGTTTTACAGTACAGAGCAGGCTGTTGACTGTATTGGTGGGTTGACCACGGACCAATGTTTATTTTCACGGAAAGTGACCTCTTTTGACCTTGCGAATATTGACTGGAGTTTTAAAGAAGCAAAGGTTGTGTGAAATAGTTACAATGCTGGAGAGCCTCTCAGGTTGGAGGTCAAAAGGGGATTATTGAGTCAGCAAAACATGAGACAACACTGGTTTCTTTCAGCCATGACTTTCCTTAACCATAACAAACGATTTTTGTTCTTTGTACTTAGATGAGACAGATCAGATTAAGTATTTCTGTAATGGTTGTATGCTGATAAATCGACAAATGATCCAGCGCAGAAAACACCCAGATGGGACATTTTCTAAAAATGACAAATGACCTGCTTTGTTGTTTCGGACTTGGAAAACTCATCTTTGTCGTAACACATGGTCTAGTGGTCAGACTGTTTTCACCCAGGCGCCCAGAGTTCAAGCCTCCCCATGGGAAAAGATTGGTTTGATGCAGCATGGTGTAAAGGGACAACAATGTCCCAGATCAGTTGATGTGTCCCTCAAAGGACCTCAAAGTGCTGTCGCTCACTCTTGAAGGTAGGTGTGGTAGGTTTTCTGGACCTTTGTTTGATCTGGAGATGAAGCATATAATTTTAATTTCATATAATTGCAGTATTATTCATATATACGGTATAGCTAAAGAAAAACCAGCATCCTCTCAAAAGCGCATGTGATGTTTATTCTCTCTTCCTGGTTAAACTGCATATTTATAGCAGAGGGAGCTGCATGATTATGCAAAATATCTTGATGCGACTGCGCTGCACAACAGCACTGAATTGACTGAAGACCAGTTACTTTGATTTATCTTTGTAAAAATGAATAAACGAGTGTGAGAATAATGAATGTAAAAGCGAATAAGTTTTGACAGCTCCTCCACCCACGTGCCTGAATCGTTTGTTTATTGAAGACGCAACAAATGAGCTATAAAATCATGCACCGGCAACAGACCTGCTGAACAGTGGAGGAAAACGCTGACAAGTGCACTGTTTTTTGACCTAAATCTGCTGCTGCTTATACAACTCAGAGGTTTGTTAAGTCCAACGGCGAAAACATTTCTAGTCAGTGTTAGTAGTGCAGATAAAAGCATTGCGGCTAACTAATACACAACATTTTCTCTGAGTGCCTGAAAAACATTTTTCTTGAGAGCAAAGAGCATTTCATTTGTGGAAATGCATAATACAGTTATACAAATGGTGCCTAAAAAGTTTGTTGAGAGTGTGAGCTGCTGCTGCTGTGTACAATTACAGTATCCCAAAGATTTACAAGCAATTAGCTGGTGTGCACTTTTGCACCCAGTGTAGATGTCTCTACAGTACGGTATACATAAAGTATAGGCAGAACTGCAATTACTGCAAGTGTCCAACATTATACAGTGATGAAGTGTGGGAAGTTCACATCTGTCCCCCCTTGCAGCATCTCTTCTTATTCACTTACCTCTCTCAACATTTGCTGCTCCTCCTCCTTGTGTCTCACTGCTACACATGCTGGTTGAGAGTAAAGTGTATTTAATGTGTCTCCTCTTGTGTCTATACCTTCTGTCACTAAAAGGTAGAAAACAAAGGAATGGGTCTGTCCAAACAAGCTGCCAAATAATGCACTTTTTTTAACACGGGCCCGTTTTCAGCCTGAAACCTTGTTTACCTCAACTGGATTTCCTGGTTTGCATGTCATTGTCTCACTGGCACCTGAAGCAATAAACCTCCACCAACGCAACGCCTTGCCTTGTTTTAATGCAGGGCTGTTCTTGGTCTGCACGCCCACTTAGCTTATTCTATCACATGCCTGTTATGAATTACAGATATAACTTGTGGTTGCTATGTTGCAAACAAGTAGAAAATGCTTTATGGATACAAAATGGATCGCTTCATGCTAAATTCCACAAAAGATGTGCAATAAGTAATCTTTTTAGCTCTTGGTATGTCTTTTTCTTTCATTCAGCATTCCTGGAGTTTACATTAAGGTGCTTTTTTTCTGATGTGCAAAAAATAATTATTCTTTTCAATATCGTCCAGATAGGCTGTGGCAGTGCAGAACATAACCTTGAAACTGCAATGACTTACTCTCAAAGGTGCAAATACATGTGTTCCAGACCTAGCTAAAAAAAAAGTGTGCATGACATAATGCTTCATTCTGAGAGGCCTTTCCACACCGCAGCAAGAAAAAACACTCATCCACTAATTAATTATTTACATGGGTCTATGGTCATGCCAGGAGATTCCTGTGAGCATATAAAACAAATAAACCATGGAAAGAGAGACAGGTGAGGGGGAATTAGCATTGTGTGTTTGTGCATGAAGAAGTGAGAGGAGCATCCCAGATGATGGTCTTGATTGCTGCCAAGTGAGATGTTCACTTTGTCAAAACCAGCATTTCTTTAAAGCACAAATCTTGGTTCTTTGGACTGGACAGTTTCCACAAATGTGACTGCTGTAATTTGTGAACAACCCAGTATTGTTTTTTTCTGGTTGTTTTTGCCGATTCATTCAATTTACTTCACTTTGCATCCAGAAATTGTGGACTTGTCATCTGTGCCTTCAGGGAGCTCTGCCTACCTTCCTGTGTACGAGGCAGACAGCAGACAAGGCACAGCAGATGTCCCCCTCTGTAGCACCTTCACGTCGCCCAGAATCAACACAAGGTGAGAAAAAGAAAAAGCTGCGAAATTCTCTAAAATTATTCACTTTGAACTCTTGGGTCTCCTGTAACAGCCAACTGTCACATGTGGGTTTTTCTTGTATTCCCATAATGAACCCAAACCCACACGAAGCCATTTGCAGCAGAAATGCTTGTGTGTCTGATGGGAAAACCTGTGTGTCCATAGCAATTTTCCGAGCTTGTCGAGTGCCACCTTGTCCTGTTGTCATGGTGATACTGTCACCCATGTATGTTAGAGGGAGATAGGTGCAGACACAGGGATGTTTTGTCTAATTATTGCTTGAAGACAGGCCAATGTGCAAACCAAAATGTCACCAATAAAGTGGGCTTTTGTGCAATATTTTGATATGTACTTTTCATGGATTTGCATATAAATTGAAGAATAACAAAAATACTATACCAGAAAACCTCATACAAGCAAGTTTAAATGCCAATATAACATAAAGGGAAATTGGTAGCACAATGTAATAACGGTGTGTGAGTTGTTTGGTGTGTTTGTAAAGCTGTTGAGCTGCACAATCATGTCCCTGTTTTTCTCAGGAAACTTTGACAATGAGGGTAAGAGGATAATGATAATTTTATGTTTTGGTTGGCTATTTTAGATTGCTGTCTTTCCAAGGGTATTTCCCTGCCTTTCATCCAATGCATGCTGCTCTGGTTCCAGTCTCTAATGGCACTGAATTGAAACATCCAGTAATTGAGATCAGATGGGTGGTTAGAACACCAATTTTTGGCAAAACGATCACACAAAACCACCTTTTGAAACACATTTGTACAAATGTATATGCCATCCTCTTTCAGTAGAGGTGGAAAAAAAGGTGAAAAAAATCATTATAAGAGCCAGATATCTGATATTAAAAAGCAGTCAAGGAGAAACAGAGTCAATGGCAAGTATCATTGTATTTGTCTTCTGCTGTTGCACTGTGGATTGTGTTGAATGGCTTGTCACCAATTAACTCAGTTAGAGTTAATAAGTGTGGAGATGCTTTATACTGAACAATTAAAGCCTTAGCTATTCATTAATCCCAGCTAATGGAATGGCTTACTGGTTTTTTGTAAGTGAAAATTGACTATAAACAAGATTACAAAGCAGAGGTCAGTGGCCACTGCAGCTGTACCAGGCTCCCTTATGACAATCATCCAAGGGTCTTGAAAAGATGTATAAAAATAAAGAATGAAAGAGTTTGACAAGGCCAACTGCTGCCGTGCTGCCACGCTAGCTGTCAACTCTTTGAGTTTTCTGTGATTTAGTTTGCTGACCTGGTGGAGTAAACAAGCACTTCAACACCCGGTAGATCTGAACTGTTGCTGGTGGCCTTCGAACAAAATGGAAAAGTACGACCATAAAAAAAGACCCTTTAGTTCATGATCTGAATCAGAGGCTGGTGTTCTAGCTCATGTCTTCAACAGGGGCAAACAGAAGTGATGAGTTGGAAAACATTTTTTTTATACAGGTTTGACATAGCCTACATGTTCTGGCTGTCTGACAGAGGAACTGATCATTCAGCAATCAGGTCATCATCTGTAATCCTGCTGCCCTCCCCGTTTTTCATATTGGCACCGTCTTCCATTCATTCTTATTTAGCCAAAATTAAACGTACAAACTCTAAACTGCAAAATCAAAGAAACATTTTCCACAGATTATCTAGCTCTTCATCAATTCCTTGTGTCACGAGCATTTCATTTAAGCATCAAAAATGCATTTGAAATTGGATGAATTCATGCATGGGACCCAATTTTCAGTCGGGAGTGGAACACACAGGAGACGTGCACGTGCATTTTAATGCGAAGATAAACAGCTGGCAGATGTAGTTTCACAGTGCCTTAGGTAAACGGCAGCACAAACCATATGATCAATATGAGTGTCCATCCTGTCTGTCTCTTCTGTCCGACCTCAGAAACAGCACCTCCAAGTCTCTACACAGAGCTATGGTTTTTATCTCCTCAGGTCCCTGGGTTAGAGGACACTGGATATACTGGCTGAAAGCCAAACGGCAGCACAAGAGCCAGTGCAAATTCTGCACAAAAGCATTCTGCATGAATAAAATAACATGTGTCTACGCTATTTAAGTGCAAATTCAACTTATGTAGAATGCATAAACGCAGCATATAAACATGCTATACAGGAGTTATGTTTAGGTCTGCAGTGACAGCAGGATACTTGGATAGAAGACCATATATCCTTGAACACAGCAGAATAATGCATCCCAAACACTAAAAGTATAAATTATTAATTTTTTTTTTTATCATTTAAAAAGCGCGATAATAACACCACTGTGTCTGGCCATGCAAGCAAACCCAACCACCCTTCTTGTGCTGATAGATAAATCTTACATGCACTTCAGCTAAATCATTCCTTGACTTAATCGTTGTCTTATATGTAGTGCTTTAACACTGTGTCGTAAATATTGTCGAGTATGCTTGAAGCTGTTGGGGGAGTAACTTATGTGAGGGTGAAGTGTTTCACATTGCGTTGTTGTGGAGGGTGTGATTGAAAATTATTTCAGTATTTGGATCATTAGCTTAATACACATAAGCGGATTTCGAAAGAGCCTGGGAAGATAGGCTAATTCCACCTGGAGAGGTTTTCTAACTGTCTCTGAGTGAAATGACTTCTCCATTAGCATGAACCTCGCTGCTAATCCTCCAGCTCATTAGTTATTTGAATTGGGTCCAGTGGTGGAGTTATAATTGTAGACATCCTCTCAGTGAAGTATTAACCCAAAGAAGTTGCCTGCAAGACCAGATCTCCTGTTTCTCATTAGTTAGAGAACAGTAAAAGTGTGACAACTGTCTGCCAGCTCCT
>JBCAUF010000134.1:13538612-13550016 GCA_038406115.1 Haemulon aurolineatum
TCCTTCCATCAGCTCTCTCAGTCCTTGATTTGTCACTGCAGCTCATAGGAGTGCACGTCTTCCAAGAGAATCGTGCAGAAAAAGGCAATATCTGTGTGCCTCAAAGTCAACAGACAATGCTGCAATGCCGCAAACAACCAAACTCTATAGGAAAAGAATCTTTGAAAATGCTGATGTTGGCCTGGGATGTGTGTATGGATAGAAACGTGGAATATGATCAGAGAAAGTGAAATGTATCAGTGAGGAACAGCAGCGCTCATGCACAGCCTTGTGGGAGGAACGAGCCAATCCTATCTGCTCTATGCACACAGATGCTCTCTCTCTCTCTCTCTCTCTCTCTCTCTCTCTCTGTCTCCCTCTCTCTCTCTCTCTCTCACACACACACACACACGTACACACAGAGTTTGTGTTGTTGAAAGTATCAAGAGACTCACTGGTGTTATTTGTCATCAGTGCCTGCAAGCACTTGCACATGCACGTGCTCGGATGTCTAAAATGAAAAATGGTGCAACTAATGTGACAAGTTTCATCTTACAGTGGATTAAAATTTCTTGCTTCATGTAATGTTATGATGTGCTATCATTTGTATTGGTTCCAAGTCATTATCAGGAGGAAACAAATGATAAAGTCCTGTTCTTGTTGATATTTTGTTGTTCATGGTGGCACATGTCATCTTTTCTGCATCTTCTCTTAAAACTGGAATTATCTTGAACAACATCATGTAAATAAAAATGTTACATCGTATCCATGGAGATGTTTTTCTTATAAGTCACATTGATGGCCCAAAATAATGTCACTTTTATAGCAGGAACCTGTGATTACAAGGAGACAAAAAAAGTACTCTGAGAGCAGTGATAGGTGAAGAAGAATCTGAGCTGTGTGAAACAGCCTGTAATTTGTTCTGGGCCTGTCTGATGTGTTTTTTTTTTCTTCATTCTTTTGAGAAACAACACCACTTTCACTGCAGAAGGGGGTAGTTTGTCTGACACATGAAGAGGTAACCTTCCAAAATTCTCCATCAAGTCACTTTGCTCAGAGCATCTGTTTAGGCCTGCAGGGAAGCCGCATAAAGTGGATACCCAACACAACAAGACAAACAGCAAGATCCCGTCACTCACCAACAGTTCCCATTCTCATATTTTGTCCAAGACAGGCTCCTCGCTTTGTCTGACTAATAAGCGCACAGCGAGGATGACATTTTAATTTGTGTAAAGTTTGATGACAAGTTAAGAAAACAAACTCTCCAGCACAACTGTGGACAGATGGTGCTCGTGTAGTTACTGCTTGTTATTTTTTTGTTTTAATAGAGAGATTTTCCCTCTTAGTGCCAGCAGAGACAGGCAGACCAGGACCAATGATTGCAATAAATAACTGTAAGATCAGAATTTAGAGAGATTTACAGATGGGTAAATCTGCTGCTGCACTGTTTGAGTCGACTGGCTTGGTGGATCACGAGAAACTGAACAAGATAAAATATTATTTCAGGTTTTACATAATGCAACATCATATTTTTGTGCGATAAGAGGCAACACTGAAAGCAGTCCTCTTCCATTATTTGGGGTTTTATGTGAACACACTTCAATGTGGTTCATGGACAACTTTTGCGCCATTGTGAGTGGGCCCAAAATTTATGAGAACTAGCTCCTAATAGGGACTGTGAGAACTGATAAAGCACCTCCTCTGTAAAGCAGGACATTGGGTTTTACAACCAGAATGAATGTTATAAACCTCCTGGCTGCCCTGAGATTAACAGCCAAATCATTTGGTTTGCAAGTGTCTCATTAATAAGGAGTGGCTGAGAGATAAAGAACAGGAAACTGTGTCTGTGTCTATAAACTGAGTGCCAAGGTGGCTGTTATTTTATTTGTTTGTTTGCATTTGCTTTGTGTTTGTTGTTACTAGAGTGCCCAAAGCAAACCCTAGGCATGTGTTTGAGGAAAAAATAAAGCAGCGAAATATGACGCTCCTGGATAGCTCTTACAGTATAAAGGCAGCTACTCCAGATTAACATCAGTATCACACTAATAACTGTCACTCACTGTAATAAATCCCTTCTCTCTGGAGTCGCCTTTAGTGTCATTCTCTTAGTTTCACAGGCACTTAGTCTCCTAGAATAACATCATAGCCTGGAGGTACACTTCTCCTCTCCTGGTGTCAATTAACATCTTTATTTACATTTTCCTGAGTGTATTTTAATGAAAGGAAGATGAGACTTTATGAACTGCTTTTCAGTTAGGTCCCTCCATGATGTCAGTGAAGTCTGAATACCTCACAGATAAAAAACAATCATGATAACAATAATATGATGGATATGTTAGATCCAAGTGAATGGATAATTTGAAACCATTAATTAATGTAATATGTTTGGCCTTATCCTCAGGAATACAGCAGAACATACAAACTGTATTAGGAATATAATGATACAGCACATTTAGATGTGCACAGTATATGTGGAATATATATTTATCCCCATTTCGTAGCCCATTACCTTTCTTTGCCTGAGTAGTGTCCCATTTAATAGCATTGCCAAGTAATATTCTTCATGGAGGGGATCAACTCAGCTTCTTGTTTGACACCAAAATGAACTTCATTTTCAAAGCCCTGCAGACTGGTGTGTCGGTATACAGCATTACCACTAGGTGGTAGGCTATAATCACAAACCTCTCCATTGTTTAACTGAGAATGTACATTTGTCAGTCAGTGTACTTCATGATAACGATCAGTAGAGTTAAAGGATTGTGAAATCAATCTGACCTCATTTTAGAGTGGCTTTTTTTGTAAAATCAGTGTCTTAGACAAACCCTGACCTTTGAATATTGTTTAACTTCCCAAATAAATTTGCTCTTATCTCATGCAAAACGTTGCTGTTTGAAGACAACATTTCCAGTTCAACAGCAGCGACCAATAGCAGGAATGTTTAAGTGTTACAGGACATGGTGTACTGTAGCATTCCAGTAATTTATTGATCTCAAGACTGATTTCCATGACAAACATTAGTTGTTTTGGTCTTGACTCAGATCAAATTGATTTGGTGTAGCCTTGGACTTAACTTGTGACAAGTAATTAATCGCCTGAAGGTTGACAATCTTGAAGTATGATGGATCAAACAGCAGAGAGGATAGTAAATAAGTACATCATGTCTATAACACTAGGGGGCAGGAGAGCTTTACCAAAGACAAACACAGTACATGATGACAAAGGAGGGGATGTGAAAAGAGAAACAGCTCTGAAATATGAATCAATTTTATCTAAATGAAGCAATCAAGTGAAAGTAGAAAGTAAAATTGAGGAAGAATTGCCTTCAGATGACTCACTTTGCACTCAGTAACAGCTGAAATTGGACTTGCTTGTTTGATAAAATGATCTCTGATTCTCATGAAAGCAACAAGAAGACCAAAAAAAAAAAAGTTGCAGCAATAGATATGTTATTTGGTCTTATTCCAATCTTTCTTCAGTGAAATACACACGATCAAGACAATTATTCACAATGAGTGGTCATCCTTGTTGCAGTTACAGACAGAGGCATGCGTAGTAGCCCACATCCTTATCACCAGCATCAGATTCCATCTTTTTTGCTGGAGCTGTTGTGGCTTTAATTAAGTGGCCCTTTGAGATTTTATTCTGGACTTAAAGTACCACCTTTCATTAAAAAATGTTTTCCCAGCCAACGTTCCCACACATTCCTAATATGTACAGTATCATAACATAAAATTAAATCAACATCAATTGAGGCTTGATTAATCATTACATTCACATGCGACTATTTTGAATGAACAAAATGTGTTGTAAAGGAAATATAATCACGCTTGAGAACCTTCCTATTGACAAAATATGATTAGGTGCTGAAAGGAAATAAAAATTAACACTTTCACACTACAGTGTCAGTCAGTATGCGCACAGCTGCAAAATGTTCTGTCTTTTTTTTTGCTACGGGTGCTTCTGGGACTGAGAACTTTCTCCACACAGTAAAGTAAAATATGTGAAAAACTTTGAATGGATTGCTTTGAAGGTTTGCAAAGACTTTCATGGTCCCCAGAGGATATGTCTTTCTCAACCTGTTCATGCTTATACTAAAAGACGACTGTAAACATGGTTAACAGTATAGCTGCTGATATTGTCATCACCACCATTGGCACCACTTTGCTTACGCAAATACAGCTTTACAAAGCTGCTAGCATGGTTGTAGGCTCATTCTTTTACTCACCTACAAAGTTGTAACTGTTTTGCTTTTCATTTCCATAAGAGCCAGCTTGCTGCAACCAAAGCATTATTTAGGGGTTTATTGTGACTTTTGGCACCTAAGGCATCTCATTGAGATTTCAGAAGCTGTGGTGCAGTGAAATATTGTCAATACTGACTGAAGTATTAGACGTTAAGTGTTAAATTGGAGCGCTTTGCACATCCATCAACACCCCAAACTACAGTCTATAAAAGTCACTGTATTGACGATAAATGTTCCCCGTCAGCGTAAATCATGATTGCACATCAGCTGTATATGAATGTTCCTAGGACACAGGGATGGAGTCACAGGGTTAGATAAACACAGATGTTCCCTTATGCTGTGATAATATAATCCCCTTCCTCAGGGAAGGCACCCAGTGTTGACATTTTTCACAACAACCTTCACCCAGCCAAGGATAGACAGGCCTCATATGCGGAGGGAGAGCAAAGAATCACTGCGACTTCCTCTGAATCAGACAGCAGAGGAACACAAGTTATTGTTGTAACCAGCCTGTGTCATGTAGGACAGCACAGTTGTGACTTTTGTAACCAGACTGTCACAGGTAATGGAAAGGAAACTCTCATCTGAGGGTGAACGTGTTTGTTTTGTCAACTCTGTGAACTCTCTGAAAAGAATTAAGGATAATGGAAGTGTCAAATCACCAGCGAATGGAAGAGAAAAAATAAAATTTAGTCTGTTTTTTTCCTTTAAATTCTCAGTTCGGAGTGGTTTCACCCATAGGTTGACAGAACCACAAGAGATAAAAATTGAACTACAGTATATTCACAACAACCTCCTGCCAAAAACAGTCAGGGTAGCCTCTTATTATAGCCAGTGCGAGAACTGAAACTGCACGACATGACAGTAAATCACAGTGACAATCCAAAATATCATAAAAGCTACTGATTGATTAAGTCTGCCTGTATGGTGTACCCTGAATTAAAGTGGGTCTGCTCTCTGCATCCAACTGTAATCTATGTGTTTCTATTGGCTACTAGACTTATACCGATACTTATAATATGCTTGCATAATTTTGTGTCGTTTTTTTATTGTGAAAAAGTGAATAATACATATTATGGTTGATATCATTAGGAATAAAAAGCCTGTTGTGGGCACAACAAAATCTTACTAAGCGAGTGGTGAAAAAATAGCTACTATTACAAGTACCACTGTTATTGTTGCTCCTGACAGTAGTGCCCTAACCATTATCCCTCTCAAATGTCAGTGGTTTCTGCTCATACGGACAGTCTAAACACTTTACACTTGAATTACCACAAGGATGCTTTCCAGGACCTTTCAGCTTAGTCTGCGTTTACATGTTAGCTTATGCTCTGACGCTTACTGGCAAAGTGAAAAATCCTCAGAGAGAGAGAAATGTACATGTTCAGACTACATTAATTGGTCACTGCTCTCATGCCTTTCTTTTCCTTTATCCTAAGTGCTCCTCTTTCATGCCAAATGGTTCAAATTGAGCCCAGAACAAATATCCAGAATATGCGGCCTTGAGAGCATCTCACCTGAGAAGAAGCTGTTTTGATGAATTCCCAGTTAATCCACACTGGAGTTATTTTTGTCTCCCTCCAAATGTTCTCGTCAGAATTAATGTTCCATGTGAGCTGCAGAAAAGCAGGGGTAATCATTGGCAAGCACAAAACAGATCCAGGCCGACTAATGCATTTAATTTTGCATGACCGACACAAAACTTCATGAAACTTTAACAAAAAAAGATGTTCTGGTGGTTTGTTATAATGATCTCACACAATATTATATCATGTTACAAACTATGAAACCTCAGGGCATACCACTCAAGCAATCGGCATGGCTAACGTGTTATACGTGAGAATATATGTTATTTTTTATTTGGATGAAATTATTATTAATTTCCCCATGTGGGAATAATAAAATGTATCTCATTCTTATCTGAAGCTGGTTGTGAGCCATGTATTGAGTATGCTGGTTTTGAATACCTGACGATAAATCACTGAACAGCAGCAGACACCCAGACAGGCAATATTTCAACTGAATCTTGGATGAGACTTCAGCGCGGGTCACTCTCCAGCACTGAGCTCTGTCATCAGTATTACTCTCAGTCTGCACTCAGAGGCCTAGAGGAAAATGGTGTGTCAAAACACCTCTAAAACCTGGCTGCATATGACGGTTTGTCACAGTGTTTGCAAGAGCAGATTTATATATAGACTGAGTTTGCCGTCTCTGAAGTAAGTGCGAAACGCTTCTACTGCAATCATTGGCAGCATGTAGCCGTAGGAGCCATTTGTTTTGGTGCTTCAGAGCGAGAGCTTGTTTGTGTCGATGGGCAGGAAGACGCAACAAGCCAGGTAACTATTTCTAGATGCAGTTCATTCATACTCTGCACCATTTGTATCACAACACAACACAAAAGTACTGGTAAGACGAGCTTATCTTTCTGTTTCTGTCTGTCTGTTTTTGCCATTAGTAGTCTTCAATAATTAAAATATGCAAGCAGTAAAGTGCTGAGATTCATTTTATTTCATTCTAGAACAATGCTGTACTGGGACTGCAAATATTTAGTATTTATGCTTCTCCTCAAAACTGACTTTTACACCTTGCTTATGGTTGGGTATGGGTATGTGTGCATATAATATTCAGTAGAATTAATATTAACATTTAATCTAGCACACATTGCATTACTCTTTTTCCAGGAAATAAATGTGCAATTTAGTTTTGTCAATGCTTGTGTTTTTCACAGTGTATTTCACTTTCACTGAATTTCATACTGTCAATAGTACTCTGGGAAAACAGCATTGCTTTAGTGTGGGGGTGTTGCTACAAGGTTAAGAGACATGGAACATTTTAGATATTAATCATTGAATCCAGTTTACTTATATAATGCCAGCACACAAGTGGTATGAACTCTCTTTGAGGCTGGTTTCAATGTACCACTGTGGAAAGTTAATCATGGCACAAATTATTTTCTCCTCCACTTCAATGCCTGCGAGGTAACTGAAAACTGATGCAAAATGCCAAGGTTTTGATGGGGGTTAAGGTCTACTGAAATGGAAGAGTTTGTCCTGCAGAATTAGTGTCAGGCACTGTGAATCTGTTTTGTACAAGAAAACGTCCTAGTCTCAACACCTAGAAAATTCAAATTGGCAAAAAGACATTTACTTTACATTAATTTGCTGCTATCACTGTCTCATTCTGCCAAAAGTATGTACAGATTGAGTCATAGGTGGGAGTTTCTCATCTAGGGTGCCTTTATTAAGGATCCACAGACCAGCAGAGTGCCTGGGTGATTTGCATCCTCGGCAGCGAGCTCAGCTGTTCACTAAAACTCATCTCAACTTGATTATGCATATATGCAGGCTTGACATTTTATGCCAACTGTGGTGTATGTCAAACCCGTTTTGCACTAATTTCCTGTCATTTGCAAATATGCCAGTAGTTAAAGTTTTACATTTTTGGATATTTTAGTGTTTGGCAGACATCCCACTTGTTTTTGCCTTCACAGATCATGTCATGGCAAATTAGCAATAAAACAACATTGTTTTCATGAATATTAATGACACATAACACATAAAAACCATATACTCTCTTTTCGATGACTTGCACAAAAAGTACTTACATCTACAACAGTCTCCACCCTTCCAGGAAGCCTTTCCACAGAGTGTTGGAACTTAAGGATTTGCAGCGAAAAGGCCCGAATTGAAGTCAACTTCTTTCACAGCTAACAGACCTAAATGTAGCAGATTCAGAAAATGGACATACTTACAGTACAGTACTTGAATGAACCCACCACAACTGCACAAAGTATGTGGACTGAGATGTCCATATACATGATATGTGAGTGTGTGTTGACATGCTACAGGTTTATATTTTTATATTTTATTTTATTATATATTTATATTATATTTAAGTTTCAATGTGTTAGATAAAACAAATACTGAGATATTAGGTGGCTTGTTGCTAAAGTGTTTCAGTGAACTTAATGTTAACATTGTAGTATTAGAATTAGATTCAGATGAGATATTTAAAGCAGAGGTGATTATCACTCAAACCTTTTCCAGTGGTTGACACATTACCTTGATACTCTTGCATTTAGAGAGCATGTTGGAAAAAGAAAACTGATCTTTCTCTCCACTTTCTCTCCATATTGTGTGTGATTTTATGTTGCCGAGGAAAACAGGAGCTCACGTCTTCTCTGACGTCACACGCCAGCATGTAATGTGTTGGACGCCCTGTGCCACCTCTTGCATCTGATTTCCGGCCCATTTACCCTTTAGCTTCACTTTCTCTGTCGCGTCTCCCTCTCCCTGCATGATTCATTTTTCACCTACAGCTTGAAATTCACTTTGGGTCAAAAGACAGAGAGATTTGTAGTGGAGAGAAAAGGTTCATGATAAAAGATGTAATAGCTAGGGAGACATTAAGGCATAAGAACACAAACCAAAGCTGACAAGAAAATGGGAGATTCAAGGGTCAGATTTCAAACTCATGCTGTCACCCCTATACAATGCATATAAAATTAGAAAAAAACAACTTATAAACTGAGACCTTCCTTAATTAATCAGTAATAATCAACATATTTAAAAATAGAATGATCGTAAATTATCTTTAATATGTACTACACCTTTGATAGATGTAGTACACATGTGTAGCTCACATTCCCAATTTGTCAGTCTAACTGACATTGAGACAAAGACCAAAGATTTAATCCCTTTAGGCTTTCGGGTTTCAGACGGATTTTGTAGTTAATTGACTGCGTAGCAAAGGGCTAATTTTCACAGCGAAAAAGATTAAATGAATGCCTTCCTAAATAAACACAGCAATCACACACTTGACTGGAAATGAGTACAAATACTTTTTGCTCATTGACAACACAAACCAGCCGGTGTTTTTCCGTTATAAATCATTATATGTCTGCACTACTCTTCATTTTGCTGCACAGGCTGTAACCATTGCTTACGCTAATTAATATGGATGCCCACAAAAAGAGGAGGAGGTGAGAGCAGTGCAAAGACGAAGAGTATCCTGTGGTCCCGGTGGCGATTTGGTATTGATTTACCATTTGACACAGAGGCAGTTATTGGAACTAATGGAGGGCCTTCAAAGGGACAGAACAGAGAGGAGGAAAGGAAAGGTGAGGAGTAGGAGAAAACGGCGGTTGGAAAGCATAGAAGAAAGTTGGAGTGAGTGCAGTGCCCTTTTATGATGGTCTGGTGGAGTTTGCTGTGTTTTCATCTGTTTCAGCTGATTGCAGGACCAGAGCTTCTGGCATTATACTCTTTTCTGTTTGAGAACTTACGTGAAACTGGTCAGCAACATCAAGCGTTTGTTGTTTAAATTCGAGATGGAATCTGTCCTCAAATATGTATTTGTTCATACCTTGTTTGCCTTATTCAGCATCATCACACACTTTTAACAACCTGATAAGTGACCTCTTGCTATTTAAAGACAGTACCTTCACATTGCAACTGGGTGTACACAAGTGTCCAACTCCAATAGCTACTATAGATGGTGGTTCACATCCCATTTCCTACCAACAGTCAACCCTGATGCATTTCAAACATGACCACAATCTTCAAACCTTCACTGAGTAGTTTTATTTGCCTAAATTGAACAAAACTTTCACTATGGTGGCAGATCAGAAAATGCTCACATAAGTCATTTTGTTCTGCAGCCGTGTCCACAGAGACTATGTCCACTACAGCATTTTTCCCCCAGGCCAGTCTTTTTTTTTTTAATGGTTTGCAATGGGGCGCCACATGTTTACACTCTGCTACAAATGCCGGCAGCTTTATGCTATATTTTAGCACTGAACATTGAACGTTCGGTGTTTTTTTGTTTTTTTTGCGAGTTGAAAAAAGTTCACCTCTCTGTCACTTTTTACACAGCTGTCCAATCACATTTGAGGAGTAGAGCAAATACACATAGGGCTCTAGTTTCTTGGTGTGCCGCAGGGTGGCACAGCCTGTTGAGTGCAAGTTTTGCAGTTTGGTAGACCGAGGTGAGCAGAGATGGGTGTGGCAGCGCAGCAGGGGGCTTGGCGCAGTGCAAGTTTTGTGCCAAAAAGTTCCGCCGAAGGTGCACCGAAAGCTCTGCAACTCAAATCTGGTCTACTCTCGGCGCAAGGCGAAGCGCAGCCTGCGCAGTGGTAGTTTGGCTGACTGGCGCACAATGCACACATGTCACCAAGACCTCACAGGCAGGTTTCCATAGATTCAGGCACATTTTAATACAATAAAAAATCACAACAACCACTATTCAATGCAACGATTTTAATCACCACATACATTTATATCTATATTGATTGTCCCGTCACAGATCAAAGGCGGATGTTACACGTAATTGGAAACTCGACGTGACTGAATGAACAAAGCTGAAACTGTGATGCAAACTAGTGAGTTCAAGTCTCTCCAAGAAGAAGTTTGGGCATCTGACATCTTAAAGGTAAGGAGAAAAGCTCATTTGATTGGTGAAGATCTGACTCGGCTTTGTTAAACCCACTCCATGCCTTCTCTCCTCCATCCCTCCCACTTGTGCCGGTAGGAGGGATGGAGATGGGAAAGGGGAGTACTTGCACCGAGCTGCGCCGGGGTGCACCGTGCACGAAACTTGAAAAGTGCGCCTGGACACAACTGGTTGGTAGGGCGGAACTGCGTTACGCTTAGACTGTGCCTGGTCTACGAAACTAGAGCCCATAGATTTAACACAGAAGTCTATCAAAAGAGGAAAACATTTCTGGGAAGGAAGAATTATTTCAACCATTTTGATGGTAACATTTCTCACTGAGATATTCCCATATCTCAAAATATCACGAACGGGTGGGTCTATCCTCACTCATGCTTCAGCGCTCCCTTCATCCAGAGCTAGGTCCCCAGCCTCTGCTTAGTGCTGACATTTTTACATTCAGTATTTGTTGATAACACAAACTATCTGCGTGACCTCCATTGTTACGTCCGCAAACAATCGATATCGTAGCAACCAAAGTGTCTCAACTGAAAGAAACGCTGGACCCCCAAAAGTGCTTGTATGCACAACAAAGCTTGGCTTTTTCAAAGAATAGCCTTGGGTTTTCAAGTCGAAAAAAATGCTTTCTGAGCATAGCCCCTTGCTGTTCCGTCGTAGTTGCAGTGTAATTAACATTAGCCAGGTGCCCCTCCAACTGTATGACCAGCAGATGGATTTCTTATATGTTTAGCT
>JBCAUF010000134.1:13603621-13617812 GCA_038406115.1 Haemulon aurolineatum
TGTGTGTGTGTGTGTGTGTGTGTGTGCGGGTACTCTGGTCTGTCTCAGGTCCAGTGCCATGGCCTCTGCAAGTCCTAGACAAACAGAATAATCTCATAACATGCCAATCCAAACTGACAATCATAATGTGATTTGCATACCACAGCTGCCATGATAACCGAGTCCTTATTTGACACTGTTTTCAAACATTTTGATTCAAGAGGCCAGGGTTGCGAAAATACATATCCTTTACTTAGCTTGCGTGTAAGTCAAAGTCCATGTACAGTACAGTACTAATTTCATGAAATCACTGAACGGGAACAAAATTGTGTAGAATGGAAATATTTAGTTTACTGTGACAGCTGTCCCGAAAGTTAAATAGAACTACAAAATTATAAATGACATTTTGAATTGGATGAACGGGTTTCAGTGCTCTCATCATTAAAATTAATATACGGGATCTTGCCTGCAGTAATGAAAGTAAAAAGGCTGTAGAAATCTCTGCACCGTCAGGACAGCGTTCTCATGACAAAAGGCAGTAATTACAGTATGTAATCTGCCACCTGATGAGATGATACTCTTGTTTCCACCCTTCTCCATGTGGAGATGAGTCTCTTTTTGTAATGGCATTAATTAAACATGGGCAAAGAGTGACAAATGGATCCATTTTCACACCATTCAAGCGAAGCAGTGAATGCAACAAGTTCTCCCTGTCTGATAAGGGTGCTCTTTGAGGCACGGTAACAAGTGTGTAAATCAACACTTTTGAATGCAAAGAGGGTGAGAAGTATGTAATGCTACTGCTGGCTTACAGGGAGTGAAAAGAACAGATCCTTGTTTGACCTTGAAGCAAATTGGCTTCAGTTTACAGCAGAAAAAGTGCTTGATTATTTTGTAATGTGCTCCACAACATAGAGTGCATTAATATTTAAACATTTGTGAGCATGCGAGATGTTTCACTTATGTAAAGCACACACCTGCTAGTCAATTGTCCTCCTCATTGCAAAAGGTGGCAGACCAAGAGGCAGTATGAGAAACTTCTGACCGTTTGACCTTTTCAAACGTTCGAGCCTTTGAACAGTCATGTATGAAGTGATATCAAAGCACGACATGACTTGTGGCCGACTGAATCCCAGCGCTCTGCTGAGGACTGATAAGATGGCACGCAGTCAAAGTCTTGGGCAGATTACCATATTGAGAGTCTGAGGGGAGAGAGAGAGCGAGAGAGAGGGAGAGAGAAAGAATGTGTTTATGTGTGTGTGTGTGCGTGCGTGTGTGTGTGTGTGTGTGTGTGTGTGTGTGTGTGTGATGTGCAAATGTGCAAATATCTGGGTTAGCACCATAACAAATGGGACCCAAAATATGAGAAGGTAACAGAACGCCCCTCCTTCTCCCACACTTCACACAGTGATGACAAATGTTTTGACAAATGTCTGAGGATGAACTGTCTTATTCAGAAAGATATGGTTGAGAAGCCCTGAGAGTGTTGTTAATTATACATATATAGCACATCATCACAGGAAATACCAAGCATTTTGATAGATACAGCATGTAGCTGGAGAGGAGATTATGTGTATGATGCAGACTTTTGCTTTATGATCACACACAAATGAAGGTAACTTTGTAAAGTGGTGGGACTGCACTACGCTGCACGTTGCTATAAGCAGTACAGCAAATTGTCATGGACTCTGTGCCAATTTGATGAATAACATGCAGGGCGAGCACTGCAAATACTCATTAAGTAGGACTTCATTTGTACAGGCTTTGTGTTTTCATACTTTGTGGCCATTTGCGAAATACGCTGAGTGACTAAAAGCTGCCGTACGAAAGCATTTCAACAAGTCGGGCACTCTGCTGCACTGAGGAGGGAAAAAGATCAAAGACCTCCAGTGTGCACTAAGTATTTTGTGATTTTGGCACTAAGCACAGTGGATATGAAACGAAACAATGGCTGTGAGGTTAAAGTGCTGACTTCAATCTTTACTTTGTGAGTTATACATAAGCATCAGATTAACAGTGTGGCACCCTTTAATTCCCCCACAGAATCACAAGCAATCACTGACCACCTGCAGCCCGACAGAAATGAGCAAACACTTGATGTCCTCTCTGGTGATAATTCACAAGACTTGAACAGCAGCCAGCTGCACGAGTGCCTTATTTTGGATAGTTTTTGCCTTCAGTCTGGTCTTCAGCCAGTCAAAAACACGTACTGAGTTGGATTATCAAGTGCATTCCCCTTTTGTTCCCCCAGGAGTGGGTGACTATATGCAGTATATGGAAGGGGCTATTGATCTTACATAATTAACCTAATATGAATGTGAACAACTCAAACACCTTAAAGCAGAGTGTGGGTTTAAAGCACCTTTGTTTGATATGAAATGACAATGTGAAGACAACAAAACAATGTGAAAGGATTTAGCTCAACCTACAGAGAATTATAACCTGAATCTGCCGCCAACAAGTTCACCATATCAACTCAAAAGGTGATGATGTATCGTCAAAATCTGTTACTGCAAAGTTAAGTCAGTAGCTGAAGTAACAAATTGGTCAGGGGTGGAATATAATCTTAAATCCTCTAATGAAGAGCATTACCATCAGTGACCTTTGCAATTCTTCCCACATATCATTATCTGAAACATCCTTGGTTTTCTGCAGGCTCATGCTCTGTGCCATCAAGACATGTCTCCTGTGTAATGTGGCCTAAAGTCGGCTGTGCGTGACTGTAGATTTAGCCCTCTTCTCTCATAAGGAGGAGCAGGTGGGATGGATGAGGTTGTAGCTTTTTTTATAAATCCAATAATGAGGATGTGCTCTGACAGCTGAGCAGACTCACCGTGACTAGAAACAGAAGTGCTTCTACCCAAAGCCAGAACACCGACTCCATATTAGAGCTAGTTTGCTAATATACTGTAGTATATCTTGTGTGCTTTTAGTCAAAGTGGCACAATGGATGGCTTAATAGCCGGTGAGCCTGTCTGTCCTTTGCTCTTTTTTCCTGTCCAAAGTGAAACCTTGACAATTCCTGTTGTCCTGGCATTAGGATTTGATACAGATACTTACAGTCCCCAAAGAATACATCCAAATTATGTTTCTGATCCTCTGACTCTCATGAAATGCCATCAGTGGGTAAAAGTGAGCAAACTCTTGCATCAGCTGTATTTTAAGATTAATCCTTGTTGTGTAATGTTTGCATATTACCATACTAACTGTACACTAGGCCCAAGTGACCATTACTATTCAGCTAAAAGCAAAGCTCACTATAAAGCTGACAAAGTGCTGATAAAAGGTGAGCTGACCTGAAAGTCTGACCAGCCCAGCTGGAATGCACTCCACTGTCTGACTTTGCAGGACACCACATCATGACCATGTTTATTTTCCATAGCCCTGAACCTTTCCCTACCCTTAACCCTTCCAGAGTTGCCATATTGCTGAAAGTGAGCATTTTAAAAACACTCACAATAATATAAAAAATGGCATTAAACATTATCCAGAGTTTTCCAGAATGACCCAATGCTGATGTTCTCAGGCCAAACTCATTTTTTGGATCTTAAACTAGCAATATTGTCTAAATTTTTCAACCACGCCTTTGTTTTCTAGTGTGTAATCAGATTTAGAGCATATTCAGATGGCCCATAGCCTTGTAAACACTATACTAATAAGAAGATAGGTGCTGACCAACATGTGCTAAGAGGTGTGATCATCAGCTTCTAAGTTCTCAGACTTTTGTGCAACATGATGAAACGCAGTTGAATTTTCACAAAAGTTTTTCCTTAAACAAAACACCTCTGGCAATCCATCAACACTGTTCATTATGGCAGTGATTGATCATTATATGGCAGTGATTGATTTTGCAGGTGAATTTGAAAGTCCAGCCTCAACAGGAACTTTGGTTGATCTCACTTCTTCTAAGGTAAGGTTGTTAGAAGTATGGATACTTTTGACAGCATATGTTTAAAATAGTACAAGAACCACATTTACGAGAATTTGTAGAAATTACAAAGCCATACAAAAACCAAAACAACAACAACAAAAACAATTCTCAAAAAACAGATCTCAACGTAGATTTCAACCCAAGAATGCGCAGATATTATTACAGATGTGTTGGTACATGTTCAGTGACCTTTCCCTACCACCACTGTGTGCAAGTTATTAATACAAAAAAATAATTTCAAAAAATGTTGCATTTAATGTGCTTAGGACTTTTTTATTTTTTCTGTGTTGTTGAAAGAGGTAGCAAGTATTGTTTTTTTTTATATTCGTATATATCAAAATTTAAAATTCTAGTATTGTTGATGACCTTTCTTCTTAGATACAGTTATATTAGATCAACATGGCTTCCAGAATATCTTTATTATAATTTTCACCATTACATGTTTTGAAATTCACCACATTTAAGACGGCGCTGTACATCTATGTTCCAATACTGTGTTGGAGCAGACAAAGCGATGGATTTGCATCCTGTCCTGGTGTTCCCATGCAGGGCTTGACTGTTCGCTCCGTGACCCTGCCTCTTGACCTCGCCTCTCCTCCGGGCTCCCTGGTGGTTTGCACAGGCCTGTCCTTCTACTTTAGCTATGCACACAGGGCCTGGGGGTGGCAGCTGTGGTGTCACTGGGAAACTTCACAGCTTTGCCTGAAGGCACTTGAGTGGTCAGTTCTGGGTTGCTGGTGCCTTGTGGCTGTTTAGATGATCTGATGGATGTTGCTTTGTCTTATCTTTGCAGGCTGAAACAAAACAGAGGATATAGCTGATAGAGGGTCTTTTTTTTTTTTTGGTCTTACTTTATTGTATTTTGAGGGCATTATAAAACATAAAACATCATCATAAACGTAAATACAACCATTTAAGACATTTAACAGGTGAGTGTTAACAAGTCCGTTAAATGAAACGACCTCTGTCAGTTAGTGTCATGCATAAAAAATTCGTGACCAGGTTTAAAGCGACGCTCTCTTGTGGAGACCGTGAACGCAACAGTAAATATGTGACGTGTGGGTGGAGCTATAGGTTCAGACCTGCTGTACCAGCGCTGACTCTATGATCAGTTACAAAGGATGCCACCAGTGGAAAACCGTCACATGGAAGAAATGCGTGGAAATTGGGCTAAATGTAATTGATTTTTCGTTATTATTTTTTAAATTATCATTATTATTATTATTATGCTTTTACTTCCCCCAAAATCACAACCTCAGCTGTCTTTTTGAGTGACAATGTTTCTGTTTTTTTGCAACAACAACAGTCTCCTAGTCACGCATGCATTTGTATGTATTTGTGTGGACTTTCCAGGATTTTATTTGTGTTTTTCAAACACAATTCGCTTGACCTGTGGGGAATTGTGACCGCGAGGACGCTGCTGGAAAGAGAGACTGACAACAAACAATGCCCGACACGCTGCTCTCTCCAGAAAACTTACTCTAAAGTTCTCTTTATGGCGTTTCAAAATGACAGACTCAAACCTGAGGAACGACAGCAACTATGGGATCTATTTCGCTGAAGCTTTCAATGGATCTGTTTTGGACCAAATATTTCGAAACGGCAGCATCACGACATGCAGGAACTTCACAATGGACTCACAGGTTGTCGGGGTTGGCATCATCCTCTCCGTTTTTATTTTGGTGGCAATTGTTGGGAACATTTTGGTTATCCTGTCTGTGGTGTGCAACAAACATTTGCAGACTGTCACAAACTTCTTTATTGTTAACTTAGCCATGGCAGACCTGCTGCTGAGCATTATCGTGCTGCCTTTCTCCGCATCTCTAGAGGTTCTGGGATGCTGGGTTTTCGGCCGGGTTTTTTGCAACATCTGGGCTGCGGTGGATGTGCTCTGCTGCACCGCATCCATCCTCAGCCTCTGCATCATCTCCATCGACCGGTACATAGGGGTGAAGCATTGCCTGAAATACCCAAGTATCATGACAGAGAGGAAGGCGGTGGCTATTTTAGTTCTAGTTTGGGTATCATCCACGGTCATCTCCGTCGGACCGCTCCTGGGATGGAAGGAACCGCCGCCTGTGGACGACAGCATCTGCAGGATCACGGAGGAACCGGGCTACGCGCTCTTCTCCTCCCTCTTCTCTTTCTATCTCCCGCTCCTTGTCATTCTCATCATGTATTTTAGGGTCTATGTGGTGGCCCGCAGGACTACCAGGAGTTTAGAAGCGGGCGTCAAAAGAGAGAGGAACAAGTCGATGGAAGTGGTCCTGCGAATACACTGTCGCAGCGTGCTGGAGGACGCGCGTCCGGCCAGCTCCAAAAGCAGCAAAAACCACCCGTTTCGAAGTTCTCTCTCGGTGCGGCTGATGAAGTTCTCCCGGGAGAAAAAGGCTGCTAAAACCCTCGCCATCGTGGTGGGGATGTTCATCCTGTGCTGGCTGCCTTTTTTCTTCTTTCTGCCGATGGGTACGTCTCATTACTTTATATTTCTGTTCCATGTGTCCCAGCATCACAGTGCGTCAATTGCACTTTTTCCAACACAGTAAAGAAGGAGATATTGATATAGCATCTTATAAAAAATGAAACAGTTAACACATTAAATGCCTTCAAGTAATCTAATTGAATTTATGGTTCAACAGACAATGTGGTAGATGTGGCTGGCAGTGATAAAAGATTTTTTTTTCTAACTAATTAACTTGTTTAATGAGAGTAATTAATGCACTTGCGTCACCCGGAGTCAATCAGTTTTGTAAGCCTCCAGCTCCTACTGAGAGCTTTCTATAGATGTCTATGAGCAACACAACATGAGCTACAGTACTGGCTGCAGGCACAGACCGGTTTTAACCCAATATACTACAGCAAAAGAAAAATTATAACATCAAATGCAAAAAGCTGTGCAGTAACATTTAGGCACTACAGAAACAGGCATATTCGGAATTTCAGTTTTTGTTTGAACTATTTCAGGAATTTAATCAAAACTAAGACCATTATACTGTTATGAAAACAGATGCTTTGGTCAGAAAAGGTCAAATCTGCAACGTGACCATTTATGTGGCTTAATTTTATGCCTGCACATTTTCTTGGAGCCTATTTTTTTCAGATGGCCAATATTTCATTTTAAAAAGAACAGTCATAATAGACTGACATTCCTCAGTAATGAGCACTTGAAGCCTAAACACTCCCAGCTTCTTGCAACCATCTCATATGCCCACTTCAAATACCATTCGGTCGGCCACCTGTTTAAGTTAAGAGTGGGACTCATAAAATGATAATAAAGCATGATACAAAGCTCCAGGTTTTTGTTTCATGGTCAACATTTGCAGCAGGGCAAGGTGACAGATTAAATACTTCCAGTCTTAATAATATGAAATGGTTTGTACTGAAGAGTAAAAATGTGCACGTTAATGATGAGAGCAGCTCTAAAACTGACAGTACTGAAAGGATGCAATATGGCTAACATGGATGAGGAAATAATCAAATTCTCATGGATGAAAAGGCCTTTCAGTGGGGATGACCAATGCAGTTCATTATGACTAGACATAAATCAAACTACAGAATGCAACATGCATATAAAGTTGCACTTACAGAAAGTAGTAGCATAATTTTGCATAAATATTTCACAGAACTGACCATAAAAGCCATCATGGACAAATGGCCAATATCTTATCAGACACAGCACTCAGAGCACCTTCATTCTTGTTGCACCACCAAATGCACTGAATTGAATTATTCGAGCAAAGCCTGCAGGGAGAGGAAAAGTGCAAGAAATGAAATGGGTGCTGCTAATCACTTTATTCACTGAATGAGAGTGAAAAGGGCAAGTTTATTTGTATCCAAGTAAGATAGATACTCCATCTAATCCTGGGATAGAAAATTAGTCAAGACAGGATTGACTTTTGAACAAACACATTTTAATTGTTAATAATATGGTCATTAAATACTCACATTGAACAGTCATATCACATATGTTCTTTCTTGTATTATACATATTGAGCAATCTGAAACACGTAGTTTGAGTTGATTAGAACAATCTCCAATCATGTGAATTTCATTAATGCCTTTACAATCATGCTATACAGCCTGCTCTTATGAACTGTCTTCAAATCTGAGAGTGCATGAAAAAAATCTGTATTCATAAGAGAGAGAGAAAACAAAAGAGAGGCATGCCAAAATGAATTATTATCTGAGAGAAATAGGTCTGACAGGATCCTGAATTTGGAATTTATGAATCCTGGAGGATGGTAGAGGCATCTAATTTGCATGATAAAAACACCTTAATCATCTTAACTAGTATCTGCAATCTCTTTGTTGCTGTAATGTGATTGTTAAAGCCAAACAAAAGTCAGAACTCTTAAAGATCCTTGCTGGAAACCATCTGTCCTGCAGAATCCCTTTGGACATGCTGTTATGCAATTTGATCCTGAACTGTGACCACCCCAGAGGAAGTAGTTTAAAACAAAAGTCCCCACAGGGATCAATAAAGTGTTACACTGTTGTTTTATGGATTCATCCACATGGGATGTTGCTGTTTGTTTCCTAAATGACTGATTGATGAGCACGGAGCAGTCACAACCCACAGTTCCTAGCTTTTCTTCCCCGCACTTGGTCAGTCAGGCAGATTGATGTTGCTACATTGCAGAGACACATCGTTAACGAGTAACCTTTTGCCCACAGGCACACGTGTACTTCTAGCACCTCTTGTGCCAACTGGGCCTTCTCTGTGTGATAATACAAATCTAAATGAAATAGTCTGACTCATCTGAAACTTCACTAAGAGTGTCCAAATACCGTCTGCTTTAATAAGTGAGCCAGACTCATGAATACTGTTTTTGCCAGAAATGGATGGAATAAAGAGAAATAACCTTTCAGAATGACTTTGAATGCTGTCTGTCTCCCAGAGTGATGGATAAAACCAACGATATCGCACAGAGGGCCTGATTTACTAAATGCTTGCGTGTGCAAAAACGGGTGTAAACCTGATTGCACGCGCAAACTCATGTTGAAGCTGATCTACTAACCGGGTGCAAGGAGTGTTTGCCTTAATGAGTATGTAAATATGGGCGTCTCTGCCATGAGTGTCCCAACTGAACGTGTGCGCGTCACTCTGACTGTAATCAGTCTTCAAGTGGTGCAGACTGATTTTACTGTTGCTGCAGTAATTAATTCAATATCAATGTCAACATTCTCCGTGGTGAAAACTAGTAGCACATGCAAAAACCTCATTCAAATAGGGCGGTCTCCACCACGTTTGCTCCTGTTGTCATTTGCGCGAGCAATCTTAGTAGATCACTTGCAACACGCAAACCAATAGCGTGTGTGTGAAAACAATTTAGCGCCACTTATCTGGGATCTTAGTAAATCAGGCCCAGAGAGTATAGCTCTAGCTTTTGGATATGAATTATTCAACTATGTTATTATTGGTTGGTTTGTCTTTATTTGTTGCTGACATTTATGCATCTAGAATAAGGGAACATAGTCACATGTTTCTTTCTATTTAATGGTTTATAGTTCATTCTGTATTCATGAATGATGAAGCAGTAAACTTGGTCTGATGGAAATTGCATTGTTTTCCAGTAATTGTATGATCAGAGAATCAGTATCCATACGAAAAATGTATGTAGGCCTACTGAGATTAAAATCATCATGAATTCTACTGTTATTGCAGTAATGCTCAGATGGAGTTTTATGTGTCTTTCAACTCTTTTACACTTGTGTGCAGTTGTGTATGTGGAAGGTTCTCTCTTTTCATAGGCTAAGTCTGTTGATACTCTGCATTTTTCTTCTTGTCAACAAATGCCATGAAAAGAAACCAACAAGAAATCGGTATGAGTATTATACGTGTTGTAGCCTGTGTAGCCAAAGCCTGATACACCTTATTTTTTCAAAAAACTATTTAAAAAACAGTGAGCTGCAGTGTTGCACTTTCTGACATGTTCCTTTATTTTGATGAACATGGCCACTGTCGCACACACACACACACACACACACACACACACACACACACACTGTCCTGCTGCTGTAAATGCCAACACAGCAGATTTGCAACTGAAATTAGTCCCCAGTATATAGCATATATTCTGTTCACTGCTGTTGACACTATTCAATATAAGAAGCAATCTGGCTACTATAACAGTAACAATATGTGATTTGGTCAATATGGCCCACAATAAATGCATATCAGTGACTACGCATGTGTATGTACTGAACCATAGCTTGGTCTTTGGTGACCATATGAGTTTTAAAAAGGCATTGCATTTGATGCACTGCATTTAATGTTGACCTTCACAAAGAACATTAAATGTCAAGGAGATAATTCCCTAAGCTCAGTAACTGATGGAGTGATCAAGAGTCTGTCTGCTCACATAAAAGAGCTGCCACAAAAAAGTAGTCTGAGACACTGGACAGGTCCCTAGACTCCTTGACAGGCTTCAATGTGTATTCAAAGCATCGATTTGTAGCTTGGCTTTATGATTTGTACTTGGATTTGAACCAATGTGAACTTTAAAAAAAGATCTCATCCTCAGAACAAACTTAAATGGCAATCAGCACACCGACATCAAACTTAAAAGATTTAAAGCCAATGTTATCTCAAAGGCAATAAAACAAAACAACCAAAAAGAAAAACCCTCAAAGATATAACCTGTTGTCATGGTGTTGAGGGAGTGTGCGTCAGAGTGGTTAATCATTTGCTATCTGCCTTAAAGGTGATGTCATATCAGCAAGAAGAATCATTGGAGGAATCACTGCCTTTAATCACTTCATTTATCTTAATCTTTAACTGTGTTGAGTCAGAAATGGTTTACAGATTAGTCTTTTAACAGAGATGAGAACAAAGGAAGAGCCAAGTCGAGTACATGCTGCAGAAAAAATTACAAGTAAGAGTGAGAACTCTGTTTTATTATTCAGTTTATGTCTCCTAATAAATGGCACAAGCCTCCTGTTTGCATTTGTTAGAAAGTGCACAGTGTGTTGATGTCACAACAGCATGAAACCATTACTTTGAAAATAACACATTTATTTCCACATTGTACTAACAGAATTGAAATGAAAATGGACTCCTGGGCTCTGGCGGTGCACACTTGGCATTAGCACTGTGATATGTTGCCTCTGTGTCCAGGGTCAACACTGCGTTAAATCCAAGCCTGTGGAGACAAGAACAACAAGAAATCGATAGGAAAAGGCAACATCCCATGAAAAACAGCATGTCACACTGTAGCATGTCACACCAAAATTGCCACCACAAGTATCATAAAATGAGCAAAGCAGCCAGGACTCTGGCTGATAGTAAGCTCTACAGAAAGCAGAGAGAGAACTTTATATTCTGATATTCTCATATATGGTAAATTCAAAGTTTGAAGGCCTCAAATGGTTTAGTTTTCATTACATTTTTTACTGCACTTAGGCAAATTTCAAATACTTAACAAGATAGATGTATATTCTACCTTATCCCCTGAGAGAAAAAAAAGTAATTAACTCCCCCACAAGATGCTAGACAACTTTGCATCAGTTAAAATCATGCAAAAAAATATTTTAAATACTATATGCACTTTAAAATTAGATCACATATTCTAGTCAAGAAAAGGCATCATAAAAAAGTCTTGTTGTGTGAATTGGTGGTTGGTCGAAGCATGTTATGTTAATATTTGCCCCATTAATAAAAGTCCACAATATGTCAGAACCTCCTCTGCTCCTATTATTAACACACCTAAACAGCCTCTGCTGCACAATAAATCATTACAAAAAGTAATGCTGTGAACATCCTAATGTCAAAGGGATGACAAATGTAAATACGTATACTGTATAGCAAAACATCATCATATAGCTGCACATGCACACTTAATGCGTCGTGTATGGCGCATGGATCAAACAACAGAGGACACTTTAACAGGGCTTCCCTATCCTGTTCTGAACAAAGATAAACCATTTAAAAACCACAAGATTCAAATTTATTTGTCAAATTTATTTGAAGTTGGAATTTTTCTAAACATGATCTGATGTTTTGTTTTATGTTTATATGACAGTAGATATTGTCACCAAGGCTACACTTTACCTCCACTGTTCTTGATGTTGAAGTCTTTGATTCTTCAGGGAGCAATTAAAGCAATAAACTGTACTTGTGCATGTATTGTGCCTTTACTCACAAATCTTCCTCATGGCTTTGTCTCCCTTTAGGTTCCTTCTTCCCGGCACTGAAGCCATCCGAAACTGTGTTCAAGGTGATCTTCTGGCTGGGCTACTTCAACAGCTGCATCAACCCCATGATCTACCCCTGCTCCAGCAAAGAGTTCCAGCGGGCTTTCACCCGGCTCCTCAGGTGCCAGTGTCACCAGAGACAGAGGGTCCTGCGTCGCTTCTATGACCAGAGGTGGCGGACAGCTGTCAAGGGAATGGCAAGGGATCAGAGGGGAGACTATAAACCCGGCTATGCTGTGCATGAATCCTGTGGCAGCTCTTTGTTACAGAAAGGGAAAGGGCGCTCGCTAGGTTTCAAGAGATGGAGTCTGTTTCCACCGCTGCAAAAGTCCTCCTTCCAGCTCAAAGAGAAAGTGAACAATCTGTCAAACAAAATCAAGGGAGGGACAGGAAAAAGCACCTCACCTGCAGTGGGCCGCATTGATATAGTAGACACAGTCTCTATGGGGATTTACAACTCCTGTGAGCAAAGCAGTTATCAGTTCTATGATCTGGCAGACTGCTATGGCCTGAAAGAGACTGACATTTAGAGGGCTATCAGAGAATCTTTTATTTATTTTCAATGGGTCACATTGGGCCAACATGCAGGAAAGACTGTGATAATTTTGTGTTCACAAACTGTCTGAGAATCAAAGCTTGATTAAAGCAGTAGACTGAAAAAGATTGTTTGATCCCAGCACAAACAGGACTGAAAGTTTATCTCCTCATCCACATGATGTTTATTTAAGATGGAACTTCTCGTGAGCTGCCACATTTTAGAAGTGGGCGCAGATGTAGCCAGGCCCTTGGACTCAGTGTGACTGCTGTCACTTGGAAGCACTGTGCACATATCACGGCCAACCATTGACTGGTGTACTCACGTACGACAAGACGTTAAACATTTGCCTCATTTTTACTGTCACTTATTTCTATAAATTTTTTATCAGACAGTCTCAATGTCTTGAACTATTAGCCAGCTGACACTGTGTGGTGACTCCCAGTGGATGACTGCCTTATTTGATATTCAGCTAATTAAACAAAACAAAACAAACAAACAAACAAAAAAACAACAATGAACCAGACAACTGTAATGGACTGAAACAAATATTTTGAACCTCTTTGTAGAGCATAGTTAGTCAAGTGCAATTTTCATTTTCACCAGAATGTCTGGATATCAACAAATGTACTGTGTCACAATGAATTCTGATACTTTGTCTGCATTTTTTCTGTTTTGACAAGGCATTGTAGAGATAAGAGGCCAGCTGAGAGTTAAGATGCTGCAGCGTATTTATTCTGACTGTCGGATTTATGAATTAACTTGGCATTGATATGTACGCTTGTTTGATTAAAAAACTCCATGAGTCTACTTGGCCAAGTGAGTGCTAATGTGAATTGAACATGCTTTTTATGTTCTTATTATGTTATGTTTGTTTATGTAAGTGAATAAAGAGGAGAAAAAACAGGTTGAGTCAAGGCATCTTGTATTTGATTCATTATTTTAACAAAAAAACCCGACCCCATCTAGCAGATGTCGCCATTGTTCTGGTTGTTCTTCCTTCAAGAAACTTATTGTCCTCATGTCAAGCTTATTCTTTAGCAAAGCAAAGCAGAATCGGAGCGTGTTAACTAAGGTGAACAGAGTATTTCATAAACACAGACTCACATATTGTATGAGGATGGAGCTGGAGCCAATGCAGAGAAACAGAGAGAAAGGGCAAGAGGGTCTATGAGGACAAATACATTTCTGTCATTAGCCTTATTCCCCACTGAGTTTTCTCATGTCTTGACTCAGGCGAATGTTACAGTAAGCTGCTGGACTCATTTGTAACCATGACCAAAACAATTATGTGAGGAGAAAGAAAGGGGCAGAAATAAACAGAAAGCTTCAGCCCATAATAGATTGAAATACTAAAGTGACAAAAAAAATTTGGTCAGGACTGAAATGACTGAATATTTGCGCTTTACTGTCAAAATCCAGACATAAACAGCAGAATATATACATGAAAATACACAAAACCAATATCCTAACATAAATAAAGCATTGCTTGGTGTAATGTTTCAAATGCCCTTTGTTGTCGTCATTTAACAAATACCATTTGAGACATTTTT
>JBCAUF010000134.1:13622393-13634463 GCA_038406115.1 Haemulon aurolineatum
TGACAAAAAACATTGATTCACAAAAATGTAGCCCTTACTATTCACTTATTTTTATACACCTACAAAATACAGATACTATCTTTGTTTTAGGGTTGATCTGCATGTTCATTTGCCTCTTTTCTAGTGTGTGATAGCTCCATCCCAGGGGAGGATCCAGGCAGGCATACCCTGCAGCCCATGAACATGATGAATGCCCTACGGAAGGAACGGTTGAAGAAACCATACAGGAAAGGATTTAGAGATGAGTTGATATAGCCCAGCCACAAAAATATATCCCAGACAACAACCTCTGTGCTGTATTCAATGAATGGGTCCACAATGTTGACTGTAAAGAAGGGCATCCAGAAGACAAGGAATACACCCATGATGATACCTAGAGTTTTTGCTGCCTTTCTTTCCCTCCTCATAGTGTTTCGGTGTCTTTGTTTTTTGCTTGAGTCTTTGCCCACTCCAGCAGCCATCTGACTTTCCATGGCGCTGATCTGCCTGGCCTGCCGTTTGGCAGCTTTGAAGATCTTCCAGTAGGCTACTAGCATGATAGCCATTGGCAGGTAAAAGGCTACCAAGGAGGCCATGACAGCATAAACGCGATTGACCAAGAAAACGCATACATCATCAGGGAGCAGGATGTCCACACCGGCAATATGGAGATCTAGCATTATGGGGCCAAAGGAAATGAGCATGGGGACAGCCCAACATACAACAATAAGGAGAGTGACCCGACTGCGGGACATCTTTAAAGAGTACAGTAGCGGGTTGCACACAGCGTAGTAGCGGTCAAAGGCAATGCAGCTGAGATGGAATATGGAGGCAGTACAGAGCATGACATCTAGGCTCGAGTGGAGCTGACAAAACAGGACACCAAAGTACCAGCATCCCTCCATGGTGCGAATCATGCTATACGGCATCACTAACAGCCCAACAAGGCAGTCAGCCACTGCCAGGGACATGACAAAGGAGTTTGTGGGTGACTGCAACTGCTTGAAGTAGGCGATAGACAAGACCACCAGGAAGTTGCCCACCACTGTGCAGACGATGCCAACAGAGAGGAAAGCATACAGGAAAATGCGAGAGGCCTGGTTCCTCAGTGTAAGGCAGGATTGAAGTTCAATCTGAAGAGATGTGTTAACATCTCCGAGCAATCCCAAACTGCTGTTATCCATGGTCTAATCAAACCTGTCAAAACACACAGATAAAGTTATAAATAATGAGAGTTCTTGGGATTTGCAGTGAGTGCATTTTAGAGCGACTTTCCTACACTCCTCTATGGTACATTAACAGTGAAAAAGTGAACAAACCACCCAGAATTCTGTTTGTGTCAGACCCAATTGCTGTTCCATGGTAACTTCTCAAAATCTAAACTTTAAGCTTTAGTTTGACGTATGAATCACAAGAGACTGTGGGTATGAAAAGCCCTTGTTCTGGTGTAGCTGCCATATCTAAACTGCCATCTCTTTGCTTGTTGTGGAGAGCAAAACCAGATGTTCTTCTCATCAACACAGATCTTCATATAATGAGTAGAATGATCTGCGATCACTTTTAGCCTGTTTTCTAAACTAATACAAAAAATAAAACGTATCATAACGGTATAACTATAACAAGTATACTATGCTATAAAAAGTGTAATCTGTGAATTCTCCAAATGAGTCAACTGTCATCAGATCTGTTGGAATGGAGATTGTTAATTGCATTTTTGTTATGGAGACATTTGGGAATCTGAACCCTAGCTGTGTGTAAGATTTGTAGAATAATGAGTAATTTATTTAATTTCAAATGTTTTTTTCCTCAGGGAACAATTGCATTTAAGACTGTAATGAGCAGAATAACTTTAGGTTTCTTGTGCCAGTGGTGTGAACAAGGAGCAGATGTTCCAGCTGACTTGGAGTAGATTTAATGAACACCAGAGGGACTGGTGGTGACGGAAAAGTAGTGCTCAGTGAAAATGTAGATTTTTGTTTGGCCTGTAGACTTGTTGAGTTGAATGGACAAACATTACCATGACTTGCAATAACAGTAAAATCAAAATAAAGTAAATAGATGTAATAATTTGAACAGACCACATGTAGATCATGCCACACCCATCCAGATCAGAAAATCCTTTTATATCATCTCCATCCCCCTGCCCCACCCACACACACCATTGTTCCCTTTCATCCTTGTACAGTGCTTCTTCTTTGTTATTATTCACAAATTCATTTTCTTAATTTCTCAATTTAGTGACCCTACCAGTACAAAATAATTAGTACAACATTTAAGCTTTATATAAAACTATAATTTATTGAATAAAATGTGATCACATTTTTCCTATTTGTGTGTATGCCTAGTAATAATATAAATACCTAAACATATTTTGTTAAAAATGATGGCTATCTATTGGTTTTGTCATGAATCAAATATATTCTTGATGGTTGGTCTTTTGCAATGCAGCAATACTTGAGAATATGTAATTAAAGAAATCTCATTTAGAAAATAAATGAGTAATTAGAGTAATTAAAACCATAAAAAAGCCACATTTTAAGTCTCACAATTTCAGACAGATTCCAGATATTTTTTAGTCTGATTCTATGAAAAGCAGATCATTTACTATGTTACTCAAATTTTGTTATGTACAGATGTAAGCATTTCAAACAAGGTTTCTGCAATACGTTTAAAGAGAGCGGTTACTAATTTACATCAGGCACCAGCAAGAAAACTGCGTAAACAATTACACTCACCTGTACAGAAGAGAGATGATCGTCTGTCTTCATGTCTGTATCATACTGCAGGTCTGTCAACCTTGCTCTTGCACAGAGACGAGAGGGATGGGAGGGCTGGGAAGTGGGCTGTAATGAACACATGCAACAATAATCACAGTAACAAAATACAGTCTGCTGCCAACTCCCCTGCCAACTCAATTCAAATGACTGTAGAAAGAGAAAGCAGGGCACTTACACTTTCGCATTTTCTGATGACGGCATTCTTTTTGTGGTACATTGAATGAGGTCAGACCAGTATACATCACTTTGAAATGTTTGCATTTGTACAGAGGTATGTTAAAACCAATGTTGCCAAGAGATGACATTGCATTTTAAAGTAAGAACAAAACCCTGTAATTAAGACTATTGAGACATCTACAGTATAAACTGTATTGCAGTGTACAGTATGTACAAGGCCGTACAACACACTATTTATTTTCCCCAGAGAAATCAATGCAAACTCTGCATTGGTCAAAGCATGGTGGGTTTTTCTGTTGTCAGTGTGGGATGACATTCCATCCATAGCTTTTTTTATGTGTTCTGTGTTGGATGGATTGTCATGTTTTGATTCAGACACTCATGTCTCCATCAGGGTGAATTGAAATAACTTTGCCAAAGCTCCATGACTTCATTCTTTAGCACATCCTTTTCCTCTTCTCCACACACCATGGAAGAAGGTGAAGTTGAGCCAGAAATCCATTCTCTGCTTTTTCAGAGCTCCTTTACACCAGGATGAGCTACTATAATACACATGCAGAAACACTATGGGTCTGCACTACACACAGGAAATCTTTCATTGTTGTCATTGCTTTTCATATTACTACGCCATGTAAAAACAAACAAGCAAGCAAACATGGTGGACACATACACTTTTGAAAAAACCAAAACTAGTATGGACCAGCAATTGCTTAGCTGCAGACTTTTACTTAGATTCCAATAGAAATGTATACAAAAATGTTTTGTTGTGGCTTATTTTGCCAGTCATAAATAGAGACAAAACAATACACTAAATAACATGGAAGGGAAGAAAGAGCAACAGCAAAATTTCTGATATATGTGTTGATAAAAAGCATAGATACTAATGATCTGACTTCACACTTTACACAGATACAATTTCTACATACCCTTAAAACAGCTCTCATCATCCCTTTCATGTGTTTCAGTGTGCAGTAGAGCACAGTCAATCCTGCCAAGCTTGAATACCTTGGACCATAGCCAGTGACAGACGTATCTCAAGTGTGGCGGATGTGTTCTAATTAAACATGGGGGGATTTTTAATGAAGGGCGCAATAAAAGGCACATTGGCTCACTAAGTAGTGTTTTTTCAGACCAGTCATTCATATGTGTAATGCAAGTGTGCTTTACAGACAGGGACTGGCTGCACATCTGTTCTTTTGTTCTTGAAAGAGGAATGAACAGAGGTTGATTCCAAGGCTTTGTTGTATTTAAAAGGGAGCAAATAAAGTGACCTATCCAATATGATTACACATTTAATTATAAACAGTGTGTAATACCAACTAATGCTACTATGTACAATTATTCATGTTTTTTTCAGGCTCCTAAATCAAATCAAATCAAATCAAAATTGTATCAAAGAAAAGTAACAAAACTTGTGATTTGTGCCTCTTTTAATTATGCACCACATGAAGAGAAGAAGGGTTAGCATATTCCCACTGCTGAAACAAACTACTATAGCAAGTTAGCATGTTTGCTTTCTCCTCTTACCCCATTTGAACTGTCACATTGTGTCTCAGACATTGTACCTGATATAAGAGAATGAGTTCTCCATTTGTAATTGAAATGAAAATGACCCACCTTGTCCTCAATACTCCCTTAGTCTTCATCACGAACAGTGTGGATAAGGACTGGAGTGCATATTCAAGGCTTTGTTTTTAAAATAATAGAAACTTTCACTTCTGCCTAGTGAAGTCAATATTGTTTGTATTTCCCCAATGTTACCACTCACAAATTCACTCTACAATCTGCTTAGATTAGTCTACTCTCCATCCTTTGGAGTTTGCTTCAATAAAGTGTAAAAAGCTTTTCTATGCTGTCTGAGATTCACCACATTCAAGTGCACTGAACTAATATATGGCTGTAAAAGTTAGAAATATTGAAAAGATCAAGACACAAAACACTAAAATAAAGTATCTTCTTTGATTTACATACTTCTTTCTCCATAATCCCTGATTAACATTAATTAGTAACTGTAATTCCCGAGACCATTATGGCCATGGAGTCCTTGTGGAGTATATATGGAGTCTTTATCCACTGCAAGGACAAGAAATATAAGAGTATAAGTTAGAATATGCCTTTTCACTATAGTATTTTCTTCATTTCTGATTTTTAGGTTATGTGGGGACTGAGAGACGTAATTACTCAAAGGCAAACAAATTCAGATAAATCATTTAGCTATTCCTTTAGTTGTTCTGCCTTTTCTCATTGATTCCTGTCTTTTCATTTCAAATTGATCCCTCTTGTGATTTTCTTTCATCTTTAATTCAAACACAACACAGAGAGCTTGAGCTAGTTTGTATTATCCTTAAGGCAATGCAGCCCTCTTCTGGTGTGTCATTGCTATTGCATGAACATTGCATACATGATAATCCCTTTCTCTAGCTCAGATGATTTAGATCTGCCATATTCTTTGGGTGACACATTCTCATGCATGGATCTGTATTTGGAATGACAGGAAAAAATACAACTATTGCTATAAGAACAAGAGACCCTGAATTAAAGACACAATTTAGAAACTCTTTCAAACTTTTACTCTCAAACCAAAGGTTTAGACAGAATAAATAATTTCACACCCACGTCTACATCATTTTTGACCTATGAGTTTGTTTATTTTGATAAACATGTGAAAACAAGCCTGTGTATGAAGCAAGGCACTTTCATAATCATAGGTTTATATGTAGCAGACAAAAATTAAAAATCTCCCTGTGCTTTCAGCACTTTCATTTTGTTATGATGATGTAGTTCATAAAGTCATACTTGTCATGCTTGAGAAATGCATGATATAAGGTCAACAAAGAGATGTTCAGGACTACATAGAAAGGCACATGACATGAATCAAGCAGCAGAATAATGCCAGGATGTGCCTCTTTGGAAGATTTTTTGTTGAAAAGCAGCAAAAGTGGTTTTCCTTGCTTGTGAAACCTATTGGAGGTCTTGGCAATGATCGAAAACCTTGTAGTTTCCATTTGTGGATACAAAGAAAAGTTTGAAATGGTTCAAAAGAGAGAGACAAGAATAATTAAAACCGCAGTATTTTTTCAAACAATACATTTTAATACAGATTTCATTATTCCCCCTCTCAGACACATAAACAATCATGAATCTATTCAGACAGTTAACCAATTAAAATAGATAATGTTTCCAAATTTCATTATTGTACCATGACACTTTTAGACTAGGACTCAGAAATCCACATGCCACATTATTCACTTGATTCTGGATGATTCTACAAAACACTATCACTGCACTATCCTTACATGGCAGCTGTGGTTGTCTTCATGGTTAAATGTGTTGAAAAGATCCAACAGTAATGGTTGATCTCAGCTAAATACGAATTACTGGTCTGCAGCCTCAAGATCATGCAACTGCACTCTTCAATCATCATTTGCACTGAACAATGCATTGGATGCAAGTTGTGCCCTGTCTCAAACCTAACATTAAGCATGTTTTAAATGTTAAAGATGTCCTATGAAAAATAACATATAAGAAGCATTCATGAAAGTACAATTGACGGGCTTAACAAATGCCCCAAAAGAACAAAATATGGTATTTTTTAAAATAAAAATGAACTGAAGCAAAAGTGATTGTAAATTAAATATTATAAATCAGTACAAATCCTTTTACCATGGCATTGTAGTGGTAAATCTAATAACGTACAATTGCTATCTGCTGGTTCATTGGTATATTGCTTTTTCCACACTTGCAAAAAAGCAATTGGCCAAATCAGTCTATCTACCTTAGGGGGCTATACGTTTATCAGCATCTGTGCTACAGCCAGCAGGGTTAGTGAAAAGACTATCAATGAGTCCATTGTGGGCTGAGGAGAACTGCTTGATGTTGATGTTGAATCTGAAATATTGAAAAAAAAATAGAGGTATTAGTCGGTGAAATTCTCTGGAGTGAAATTGACTTCACAAGTTCAAAATGCAGGCTTAGAAGGAATCATCCAAACCTTTCGTCCTCATACTACATTGTTAAAAATTACCAGAAAATTTGAAGTGACATTTTGACATTCATTAAACTAATAAATTAATTGATTCATTATCTATTACTGCATATCCATTGCTATGTGGCAGGGGGGCTTGAACCTTTCCCAGCCATCAGAGGCAGGGTAAATTCTGGACAGGTTACCAGCTCATTACAGGGCTGACACATAAAGACAAACAACCATTCACATTCACTCCTAAGGCTGCCAAGCACAAACCATTACTGTGAGGCGAGAGTGCTAACCACTGCATCACTGTGCCACAGTTGTAAATGATAAATTAGTTTCCAGTAACTTACGTGCAGAAATGCTGCCTTGTATAATGTTCAGGGAGGAAGAGTTTTTGATAAGTTCACTGGAGAACTGTGAAGTTGCATCACTTGCTGAAGGTACTGAGCTTTCATCTTTGAATACAAGGGTTGTGCTGACAACCACTGATCCGTTTCTGCAGTAACAAAGAGAGAAAACAACATTTTTTAAAATCAAGTGGATGCTAAATATCAAGCTAAGTTTACTCAATGGTTGAAATTATATCTTACGTAAATTTGTTGACAATGGAACGACGGAAAGATGATCCATACAGCGTTGTACCCGCTTTGTTTACCTGAAAAACAACCTTACTGTAATTTGCAATTAAATATATAACAATTGGCAAAGTTCCCTGATTGCAGAGTACAACGCTAATCTGAACACAATGGAATGCAAGTCCCTCTGGGATCAGACTTTAACTTCACTTTAGGGGCTTTGCTAACCAGGAGCTGATAAGAAAGGAAAAAGAAACGTTCTAATACAGTGCAGTGATTACTGTGTGAATCACAGAAATAAATTATTAAATTTTGGCTGGCAAAAACTAAAGGAAAGGTAATAGCTATTTAGAAAGCTCTTGCAGAATTTTACTAAAGGCTTATTACTCTAATAATTTCTCAAAGATGATGCTCATTGCTTTCCCGAGTCCTTTTGCAAAGAGAGCCTACACTTAGTTAATGTGTTTTGTTTTGTTTGGGAGGAATAATAGGAATTCCTATTATAATATTGGGTTTAGTTCCTTCTAAATGAAAGTTATGGGTACAGACTGCATGATTAATCTAAATAAGTGCAACATGAATGTTCTTATACAGTGTGCTTGCTGATCAGATTTCTCAAAATGTGTATTGAAAGTTCAAAAAACTTATGCAATTAAGTTTAGAAAATGTGTCTGTCTTATGTTACACATGGGATTACAAAGTTTATTACAGCACATTGACAGCATACCTCTTTGACCACTTTTGCAGCTAAAGTCTGAAATGCTGTTGAGGATGAATTGGAGAGATCTGATGTAAATGTTTGGTTGAGACTTAATTGAAGACCCAGGGTTCCTTCACTGGAGGAAGGAGGATCTGTTGATGCCGTTGTGCTTGAAGTCGGTGGTGCAGCGGTGGAAATGGCTGTAACATTAGGAGCTGGAGTAGGAGCCACAGTTGGAGCTGCTGTAACATTTGGAGCCGATGTAGCATTGGGAGCTATGGTCTGGGCAGCTGTAACATTAGGTGCAACGGTGGAAGCAGCAGCAGAAGAAGCTGTACCAATAACAATAGTTAATCAATGATTGTTGCAACGCAGCATGAACTTTCTTTGAATATATGAATGAACACATTAAGTTTGATAATTTAGTCTTCAGTTACTTACTAACTGTAACGCTGCCTGATATAATGTCCAGGGAGCTGCTTGTAAGTTCACTGTTTAGTTGTGTAGTTGCAGTGCTTGCTGAGGGAACAGAACTTTTGTCTTTGAACACAAGAGTTCCACTGACAACTACTGATCCATTCCTACAGTGACAAAGAGAGAAGACTTCACCTTTTCAAAGAAAGTGACGAGCAAATGTCTCAAAAAATGAAATGAGTGATAGAAATTTTGCCTCACGTGAAAGCATTTACAATGGAGCGACTGTAAGATGATCCATACAGCTTTGTACCCGCTTTGTTTACCTGAAAGACAACATTACTTTAATTTGCAATGACTTACAACAAATGCAAGTTTTGCCCCATATGGCATGAAGGCTTCCTTCTGCAGGGAAGAAATTAATAAGGTGCTTAAACTAAATTGTTATCTTGCTCATTTAAAGTGACATGTTTTTGGAGTACAAAGTGTGCTATAGGGCAGGGGTATCTTACCTCTTTGACCACTGATGCAGCTAAAGTCTGAAATGCTGTTGAGGATGAATTGGAGAGATCTGATGTAAATGTTTGGTTGAGACTTAATTGAAGACCCAGGGTTCCCTCACTGGAGGTAGGAGGATCTGTTGATGCCGTTGTGCTTGAAGTCGTTGGTGCAGCGGTGGAAATGGCTGTAACATTAGGAGCTGGAGTAGGAGCCACAGTTGGAGCTGCTGTAACATCTGGAGCCGATGTAGCGTTGGGAGCTATGGTCAGGGCAGCTGTAATATTAGGTGCAACGGTGGAAGCAGCAGCAGAAGAAGCTGTACCAATAACAATAGTTAATCAATGATTGTTGCAGCCAACATTAACTTTCTTTGAATAGATCAAAGAACACATTAAGTTCAGTTACTTACTAACTCTAACGCTGCCTGATATAATGTCCAGGGAGTAAGAGCTGCTTGTAAATTCACTGTTTAGTTGTGTAGTTGCAGTGCTTGCTGAGGGAACAGAACTTTTGTCTTTGAACACAAGGGTTGCACTGACAACTACTGATCCACTCCTACAGTGACAAAGAGGGAAAACAGCACCTTTGAAAAGAAAGTGACCAGCAAATGTCTCCAAAAATGAAATGAGTGATAGAAATTTTGCCTTACGTGAAAGCATTTACAATGGAGCGACTGAAGGATGATCCATACAGCTTCGTACAAGCTTTGTTTACCTGAAAGACAATATTACTTTGATCGTATTGAAGAAACATTTGAAAATGGAGGTATTGATATCTCCATCGTGTAACATCCTTCTTTGTCATCTGATGCTCATAGAGTTAATTTTTTTTAAAGTAAAGGATTCAGTTCCATGACAACATTTTTAGAGCGCAAAGTGTGACTTTCGTGCAGTTGCATCTTACCTCTTTGACCACTGATGCAGCTAAAGTCTGAGATGCTGTTGAGGATGAATTGGAGAGATCTGATGTAAATGTTTGATTGAGACTTAGTTGAAGACTCAGGGTTCCCTCACTGGATGTAGGAGGATTTGTTGATGCTGTGGTGCTTGAAATAGCTGGTGCAGCAGTGGAAATGGCTGTAGCATTAGGAACAGCAGTTGGAACAGATGTAGGTCCAGCTGTTGTTGTTATGATTCCTGTAATGACAAAACTTAAAGCATATTTTTTCAGGCTTTTATGGCTTTAATTGACAGGCAAAGAGAGACAGCAAATGAGAGGCAAAGAGGGTGGAGTGACATGCAGGAAAGAACAGTCTGATGCGGGATTGGAACCGGGATCATCTGCAGCAAGGACAGCAGCCTCTACTCATGGGGTGCCTGCACGAACCATTACGCCACCAGGCACCCCGTACTGACAACATTTTGATTTTTGTAGCATTTGCAGGAGTTCACGAGAATGGAGTTGGAACTGCTGGACGCTGCCTCCACCCGTGCATTTGCTGCAACACTAGTGTTTGGCACTGAGCTGGCACTGTTAAATATCAGCTCAGAATCTATAATAACTGAACCTTGACTGAAAGAGAAACTATTGTTCCATTGACTATTGGTGGTGAGGTCATGGTGTCTGGTGGTGAGGTTGCACTAACTGGTGGTACAATTGTTTTGTTTATGTTAATTAGATAAAACGTTTTTCCTACAACTGTTCAATGTCTTCAATGTCTGATTGCTTCAAAGTTAAATATCCCTGAGTTCTGTTATTCCATCAATCAGTAGGTAATCAACTGTACCAGTCAATTCTGTCAGAAAGTGAAAATATTTCAATGACTTTTGGTAAAATTGTCATGATTTTACTAAAAAAAAAGAAACATTGTACTGATTGTGAGAGAAGCTACATTACCTGGAGAGGGTGTTGTGGTGATTGATCCTGGTAATATTGTGATTACTGGTGGTGAGGTCATGTTGTATGGCAGCGATGTCATGTTGTGTGGTGGTGATGTCATGTATGGTGGCAGTGAGGTCCTGTTGACTGGTGGTGGTGAGGTCATGCTGACTGGTGGTGGTGAGGTCATTCCGACTGGTGGTGGTGGTGAGGTTGGTGAGGTCATGTTGACTGGTGGTGGTGAGGTCATGTTGACTGGTGGTGGTGGTGAGGTCATGTTGACTGGTGGTGGTGAGGTCATGTTGACTAGTGTTGGTGGTGGTGAGGTCATGTTGACTGGAGGTGGTGAGGTCATGCTGACTGGTGGCAGTGGTGAGGTCATGTTGACTGGTGGTGATGTCATGTTGTGTGGTGGTGAGGGTGGTGAGGTCATGTTGACTGGTGGTGGTGAGGTCATGCTGACTGGTGAGGGTGGTGAGGTCATGTTGACTGGTGGTGGTGAGGTCATGTTGACTAGTGGTGGTGGTGAGGTCATGTTGACTGGAGGTGTTGAGGTCATGCTGACTGGTGGCAGTGGTGAGGTCATATTGACAGGTGGTGATGTCATGTTGTGTGGTGATGGTGGTGGTGAGGGTGGTGAGGTCATGTTGACTGGTGGTTTTGAGGTCATGTTGACTGGTGGTGATGTCATGTTGTGTGGTGGTGGTGGTGGTGAGGGTGGTGAGGTCATGTTGACTGGTGGTGATGTCATGTTGTGTGGTGATGGTGAGGTCATGCTGACTGGTGGTGGTGAGGTCATGTTGACTAGTGGTGGTGGTGAGGACATGTTGACTGGAGGTGGTGAGGTCATGGTGACTGGTGGCAGTGGTGAGGTCATGTTGACTGGTGGTGATGTCATGTTGTGTGGTGGTGGTGGTGGTGAGGGTGGTGAGGTCATGTTGACTGGTGGTGATGTCATGTTGTGTGGTGATGGTGAGGTCATGCTGACTGGTGGTGGTGAGGTCATGTTGACTAGTGGTGGTGGTGAGGACATGTTGACTGGAGGTGGTGAGGTCATGGTGACTGGTGGCAGTGGTGAGGTCATGTTGACTGGTGGTGATGTCATGTTGTGTGGTGGTGGTGGTGGTGAGGTCATGCTGACTGGTGGTGGTGGTGA
>JBCAUF010000134.1:13875044-13885872 GCA_038406115.1 Haemulon aurolineatum
TTGTTTAAAATGGCCCCATGACTTTAAGATCAATCTCTAATGGGATTATTTATCTTGCCGGTTGTTTATACAGAAGTTCTGGTGTCTTAGTTTGAAACTCTTAACTCCCACTTGAAGCTGTTAGCGCTATCTTAATCCTACAATCAAATAAGCTAAGCACAGTATTCATAATTATACATTTTGGCTCACAGGCACCGTGGCAGCACACCTACTTTTTCACCTCACCTTCTGGCCAGACTTAGCTTTTCTGTGATTTCACTTTTACATTTTAGGCATGCACTGTCGCTTTCATCTTTCAGCGAGAGCCATAAGTGGGTCTTCCATACTAAGTGCACTAGATAGGATCTTGGCCACTGATTTACTGTAAGTCCTGTTAGGGTAGCTGGAGAGGCCTGGGGCTATCTTTGCTGCACTGGTGCCATCTCCTTTTTTTTTTTTTTTTTTTTTTTTGCACGTTCTGCTCCGTTCACTGGGCCTTGGCTAGCTTTTAGCGCTGCCACAGAGTGCCGAGATAAGCTGAGAAAAAGGAAGATTTAACAATGGAAGGAAAAAGCCAATGAGTGATGTGGGATGATAAAGACCATGGCGGTCAGTTGTGTGGCATGAGAATAAATTAATGCTGTGTTTAGACCACCCTCATTAGAGAAGAGTGCACCTTTTCATCCTCTCCTCTCATCACCCCTTATCTCTCTATTTTTGTGTTGTTTTTTTTTTTTTTTACCGTGCATGTCCGTCCCGCGTTGTTTGTGTTGTGGAGGGTGAATGATGTAGGGGAGGTACAGAGCTGGAGGCCTTTTCCACTTCAAAGCACCTCGGTGTGTGTTTGTGTGTGTCTGTGTGTGCACGCATGCGACAAGCTTGAGCAAGACAAGCAGAGCCAGTACAGTGAAAACATGCACATATTTCTCCTGTTGTGTGGCGGAGGGGACGGCGGCGAGGAGCCGGGAAGGGTAAAGGAAGGCATTAGGACGCAATTAGTAGGGATGATCTGTGAAAATCTGAAGTAAGAGGTGAGAAAAAGGCTCGTCAGAAGCAACACATTCATGCCGACTCATTTCTATGGACATGCGGATAAAACCGTGCAAAATCAGTATGCACGCTGGCAAATTAGGATGTTAGCCAACAGAGCCGAGTGCACACACACTGTTGTGTTTGTGTGTACTTTGTGCATATGAGTGAAAAAAGGGACTGTCATAACTGTAAGGGAGGGGGGGGGGGCAGAGGTGGAGAGAGATGGAGAGATAAATTGAAAAGTTGCTATTTTTAGCGTACACTCAGGAGGCCATTAGACCTATTGTTGAATTTTGGGTTTTTCTGTGGTTTGCGGAAAGTGGGTGGCTGGTTGCATGTGCAGTCAAGTGCATTCATGCAGTTATTTGATGTTTTGTAGTGCTGACAGATTCCGGCACTACAGTCAGTGTTGTGGTGATAAGTTTGTTTGTTTTTAGAACTGTGCGTGCATGTGCGTGTGTGTGTGTGTGTGTGTCTGTCTGTCTGTCAGTCTGTGTGCATGTGTGGTGTGTTTGCGTTTGCGTGTGTCTGTTGATTCCATTAAGGAATCAGACCGCAAGCACTTTTGTTGTCTTGACTGGTCTAGAGGGCCTGGCCCCCATAATGCAATGTTCTCATTATTCAGTCTTCATGGTCTGCAGTGCTAGAGGGAAAACATCCTGAAAGGAAACAAAAGCACCTCTATTTGACTTTATCTTTGCTTAGCTCTCAGTATCTGGTTTGTTTTATATGTATATATTTATGTAAATATCTATGAAGATGTTAATATACCGTGTGATCTAAACAAACAGAGTGGAAGTGAGAGACGGAGCAATGATACAATGTGATGGAGAGTCTGTCTTGAAGATGCAGAGGGTCAGAAAGGTCCAGGAATGAGGGACAAGGAGGAGAAATTAATTAGAGCAGAGAGAAAGTGAGAGCTGACCTTAAAGAGCACAAGGAAGTGAGACGAAGAGAAACTCACCGACGGTCACGCTTTTTGAGAAATAACTAGGATCTTGAGGCAGACAGTATCGAAGATCTATGGGCAAACAGGCCCTGTATGAACAGGCACATACAAACATTAAACAGACGATGAATTCAGCTCCACAGTAACACCTACAGAACCAGTTCAGACTAGTTGAGACATAGGTATTACTGTTTAAAGGTAATATGCAACCATTCCAGTGATGCAGCATGTATTGATAGATGTAGAGGTGTAACACTTCATTAAATGCATTGATGCACTGATATAAATCATGCAGATTCGATTAAACCGACGTGCTAAAAGAAAGTAGAATTAACGACTTTGCACTCAGGACCGGTTAACATGAAATGTTTGAGTCAAAATACAGTATTTGAAAAGACACACACACATGCACAAAATGTGTCAATGTCAAGAAATGCAGGTCAGTAACTGAGTGAGAAGCGTTTCCTCCACAGGCGGCAATACAGGAAGCTGCGTCTCGCAGACGAGCGTGGCAGAGACGTCCGAGGCGTAAAAACATATATCACCTCCCGATGAAAAATGCACCTGTAAACTTTGCAAATGTGCAGAGAAGTGTTGTAGGAAGGTGACTAATCCTTGCAACCACTTTTGAACCAGCACTGAACCTTTCTTACATTATGATGTTTCTAACCTGTCAATTCAGACAACCTGGGGATCTGAAGGCAAGCTGAAGTAGTGCAGTAGTACACTGTAGTACACCAAGAGCCCCACTGTCACTGCATTGCTTTTTTAATGGCTATGGCATTTGTGAATTGAATTTAATTGATGCAAGGATAAGCTGATGATTCACACTTCTACTGGGACTTGAATGAACGATCAGGTTTTCAATGTTTACTTCTCTCAAGCCCCTTTTCTGAAGCTGAAGGTCTTTTCTAGCTTCTTACTGCATCCTAATTAAAAACTGCTTTATATCTGATATCACTATGAGTCGAGCCGTGTTGTGGCTGTCGCTCTGAGGTCTACCATCACCGTACAATGCTACTTTGTGTGCAAAGAATATACAACAATAGTACAAATCTGCCCTGCATATGTGAGATTAAGAGGCAAATTTATCCACAGAAATGACTGAACTGTGCACCAGGGAGAACAATAGTGAATCGCACTCTTTAATTGAATTCGATATGTTCTATTGGAACGTGCAGATCTCCAACACGAGGCTTTAATCGGGCGGATAAGACGCCCGTCTCTGTTCAGCCACACTGTGGGATTTATGCTGATAAGATGTTTTTGGTTTGCTTTTTTTCTACCCTATTTCCCTCCCTTCCTATTTGTTCTGGCATATAGAGTCGAGTGAGTCACACACAAACACTCATGCACTCAAACACACGCACACACACACACAGAACACACACACACACCAAAAGACAGAGAGACAAAAAGAGCGAGACAGAGAGAGGGTGAATATTTTGTTTTTCTGAGTAACAGTAAATAACTGTGTGCCAAAGCTACGTGTGTCCAGTTTCAAGCTGTATTTCGATAACAATAACCCACTAGTACACTAAATAGTAATTAAGCAAGTGATTGTGTAAAAATTTGAGTCACAGATATACTCTGCTATCGAACAAAATCAGTTCGAGGGACAAAAAACAGGTGCGAGTGTGCTCGTGGTCGTGCGTGTGCGTGTGCGCGTGGTGTGTCTAATGAACAACACAAAGGAGGAAGACAGATGTGACGAGGAGAACAGGTTATCACTGTGACAGAATGAGAGAGAGAGACGGAGCACACGGCGCGGCGTTCCCAGCTAGCAGATGCCGAGGCTAAAATGCGGCTGCATTTGGGCTGTCAGTGAAAATTTAGTAGACGCCTAACTGTGGCCGAACCGTCAATTAGGCGGCTTTTTAGAAGATACATGCTGTATTGAACTGTTCCTATCACGGTGTCCTGCAGACTCACTGTTGGCAACAAACACACCAATATATTTCCATATGTCTGACATGTTATATGAAATACGTTTGAATTATGTCTTTGTGCAGACCACATTTAAACTGCCAGTGCAATACGACTTAACAGAAATACCTTCACACAAATCACCATCTTCTCTTCTTCAACTTACCACTGAACAAGTTAACAAAAAGACTGGCCAAAACTAAATCGAACCAGTTTCAAGCAGGTTACATGTAGACAATTCTAAATTGGGGTTGCAACTAAGGAGATGTTGAAATTATGTCTCTTGCTTGCTGGATTTAGTGAATGAAACCAGACGCAGAAGTGAAAGTAAACCAGAGAGTGAGATCTTTGAATGCACACAGCTCTCTGTTTCTTAAGCTCCTTTCACATTTGCATCATAAGCCAGCACCCTCTGGGTGTGTCTCCTTCTTGTCCTTCTATTAAAAGCAGGCAAATCACTCACCTCTGTGCCATCCTCATTTAGACTGGTGAAACACACCCGCAGGCAAAAGACTGAACCATTTGACTATATCTAAGAAGGCTTTTAAAAAAATGAAAAACGCTTTACTTTTGAAACATTTGTGGCACAACTACAGCACCTATTATCAGTATTAACACCATACATAACTTGAAGTTTTCTTACTTTATATACAGATCATACAAAGTGCCTTTTAAATTTCTCTCTCATCTGTTAAGTATCAGATTTTCCCAGGAAGAGTCATCATGATTCAACTTTTGTTTAAATTTTAAATCAAGGGTCTTATTTGCTTCCAATGTATGGTCCAATCTGTGACTGCAAAGTTTAAGGTCTGATTCAATGGATTCACTCAAGGACATGTCACCACCTCAACATAAGATCTATTGGAGAATTTAGATGCTCTGTAATGCAATGCGATTTTTATTGCATGCTCATAATTTTTACTTAAAAGGGTTTTTTTTTCAAACACTGGCCTGATATTAAACCCAACTTTACCTGAATGCCATGTGCCTCCACTTCAAATTGCATTTCCGTGACCTAAACCCTAGAAAGGTAATATCCTTTTCACAGCTGTTCAGCCTGTTTGGTTGATGATATTTGATATTTTCCGTCTGTTAAGAGTGTGTACGCATATATAAACAAAATCCCATTAGGTGATCTGAGGGCGTATGATAAGCAGCACACGCAAAACAAAGACACACGGGCCCCTTTTCATGCAAATGACCGCATAGAGCAGCTGTCATCGCGTCAACATTGTCGCGACTCAATAAATGCATGCTCCACGTGTTTGTACTCGATGGTGTGTTGGTGTGTATGTGTGTGTGTGTGTTTTTCCCACATCCATTTGTTTCATTATGTTAAGTTTCTACTCAAAAACAAAAACCTAATCAAAATGAATTCCTCATTCTCTCCCCCTGTAATGCTTTCTCTCCTAAAGGAAGTGGAGGTTTGTGCGCCTGCTTAATAGTCTTGTATCCGTCATGTATTATTTATTCTCAATATCATCTGAGCAATATTTTTTTGTCTGATTTTGTGTATTGTTTAACCCCACATCAGGAGCCTGGAACATGGACTCCATCCAAGCCCTTCGATCAAGGTGGGTGTGAGGGAGAGAGCCTCGAGTGCTGCTGGCTTTGTGACAAAACAAAACAACAACAACAACAACAAAAAAAACAATTGAAAAGACAAAGAGAGCTCATACCTCCTCCAAAGCTGACAAATCCTTAAATTTGGTATTTTATTAATAGAAAATGTTAAAGTGCTTGATCTGCATAAGGATGTGTCCTACAGTACAGTACATAGAGTGCTGAACAATCATGCTGATTGGGGCCATAAAGTTAGGAGAATACTGACATGAAATGAAGATTTTATTAGGTGGATCCATTTGGGCTTTATACAAGAATGAAGTGTGCAAAACAAGTGAGTCACACGCATTGTCACTGAGTTATGGCCACCTACATTTATTATGTTACTGCAATGCCAAACATATCAAATTCATCAGGATTCCTCAAAATGAATACATGCATGACATCTATATTTGGTTGCAAAATGCACTGCTACTCAAGCGGTATGGGTGTTTATGTCAAAATAGGTCATGTTTGCAAGGCTTTGGCAGCCAAACATGAATAATATTTACTCAGATATGTAATGCACCACATTTTCTGAAGACTTAAAAAGAATCTCAGCTGGGAAAGGGCCCGTGCTGATAGATGTTCCTCAGCCCAGAGAAACCAAACCAAATTTGGTTTTAGGAGTCAAGAGCTAAAAAGTGTGTTCGAGAAAAGTGTTTTACAGATGGCCACATGGTCACACTCTCTGCAAAATAAATGATTTGTTCCGTGGTGCATGGCTTAACTTTACACCAAATTTCCCTGACATTTGTATGATAGTTTTCTTTAAATATCCTGTTCGCTAACAGACAAACAAAATAAATGGAAAATGGAAATAAATAGCATCTTGTCTACCATAAATTATGTTTTCAGTTGAATTTTGTTTGTTCCTGGAAACAAACGTTTTTTTTGTTGTTGTTTTTTTTTCATGAACGCTTTCATCAGACAGATTTTGATATTCACATCACTTTACCGATTGGTCTACATATACGAGGGTGTGTTAAGAGTATTATTTTTAAGATCTCCCCAACTCTTTTCATTCAACCCACCAGTTGATCTTCTACTCTTTCATCATCTCATTTCCCATTGTATTAACAGACGGTGATAAGCTCATACACGCATTCAAGCACACAAGGGCATGAACACATTCACTCTCACTTATCACTGTATCCTCAAACACACTCTCACACACACACATACGCACACAGACATGTCAGGGAAACAATAGCATTAGATAGTGCGTTGGAGGATGGAGGCAGGATAATCTGCCAAAGCTGCTCAGGGATTACTGTAAGGTTCTTTCGGAGCAGAGGTCATTCACAAACTGTTCTGAGATCAGCTGAGGGCCTTAGATCCTGCGCATGGGTGCCGCGCTGAAGGCTGACAAGCGGTCAGAAGCAGCCAGCTTGTCTTTACCGACAAAAGATCACACCCTCAGCCCGAGATTCAGATCTAAAATCAGCTCTCACCTTAAGCCAGATACGGCCCTCAGCTGCGAGATCTGATACCAGATCAGTTTGAGGATCTCAGCAAGAGCACACACGAGACTGTCAGTCGGTGCAGGCTGATGCAAGGTCAGAAGTTGCTTCTCTAACCGGTACCATCTGTTTTTAGCTGCTTAACAGTATTATGGCTTTGAGTTCAGCGTGAGAGACACGTTGCCAGTATACTGTAGAGACAGTGGCTGGAATTAACACAAACACACCCACAGATCTTTAACACCTATCCACACTGCTTGGATCTGCAAAAAATCAAAAGGAAGCACATGGTTTAACAAGAAATCATTGATCTCGGATTTCAAAGAACAAAAGGAAAATGTAACCTTGGGAGATTTTGTCTCTGTTTATGCTCATGAGCTTAGCCTTTCTAGGAAGTACTTTAAAATAGAGAGGCTGTGTTTTGTTGCATACAATACACACGCACACACACACACTTGAAAGGGTTCTCATTCTATATCTCTGTTTTGTGCTTTTAGGCCTCGATCCAGCCAAAGACCCCTGTCTCAAGATCAAATGCAGTCGCCACAAGGTGTGTGTGGCTGAGGATTACAAGACTGCCTCCTGTGTGAGCCAGAGGAGAGTTAGGTAAGAATACACGCACTCGCGCACGCATGGACACACACGCACACTTGCCCTTTTAAACAGGCGTAAGTTTCAAAGCTGTCCCTCAAATTTGCATTCAGGCGTTTCTGTGACAAAGGCAGAAATGAAACTGTGGATTAGGCGCAAATCACATCTCTTTATTACTTCCCCGCTCGCTATGTCTTTTCTCCGCTCTCAATTTTTTTCCCCCTCCCCGCTCAGTTATTCATGCGGCACGATAAGCAACAACACCGGAGGGGTGGCTGTTTTTCTGTTTTTCCAGCTGGTCTACTGGTTGCCCAGCTCTCTTGTGGCAGTTGTGTGACATTACTTTTTAGTCCAATTACCCCAACATTGGCACTGCCGCACAACGGACACAAAGTCCTGCCAAGTGATATGAATGGGCTTTGTATGTGTGTGTGTGTGTGTCTGTCTGTCTGGGACACTGCAGACTGGACAGAGGACAGTAACGCCATACTGACCTCATTTCCCATTCTTAGCAACAACACAATTACCACCGCGCAGTGTAAGCAAATCGGAAAATAATCACGCATAAATCCTAATCCTTGTCTCATTTCTGAAATTGATGTCAGAGCAAGGAAATGCATCGCAGATAGAAAATGCCCAGAAAACTTTAGCTGTGAATGAAGGAGGATGAAGGAGGATGAACATTATGATGGAGACAAGGTTCAAAACCATTTGAAATACTTCCATGCGCATGCAGTCGGATGTTTAGTTTGTGTGTGAAAATAAGTCATTTCATTCTGATGTCTAGTTTCAAAGATGCCAGTTTGTACCAGAGTCCAGGATCAAAGTGCAAACCCTGCCCCGTGGTCCATCCCGCTCCTGTCTGTGGAACTGATGGCCACACCTACTCCACCAAGGTACCCACACACACACACACACACGTACTTCATCTTTCACCCACGATAGAGACATCTGAACATACACACAATCTGATCTGACTTCCTCTTCTGTCTCGTCCCTTCTGTCTCTGTGGCTCAGTGCAAGTTAGACTACCAGGCGTGCATCACAGGAAAGAAGATCGCCGTCAAGTGTGCCGGCATGTGTCCTTGCCCCTCGCAGCCCGAACAGAGCTCTGCGGAGAAGAAAGGTACAGGCCTCTGCACACACGACTGCACACCGCCAGCTAGGATATCTTGCAGAAGAAACAGTAAATCCTCCCCAATTAGAAAAAAAAAAAAAAGTTCCACAGTGTCCTATCCCACGTTAAAGCCCCCCCCACCCTCCGCCCTGCGAAAGCGTCCACATAAGTTTCGGTGCTATAGCTGACTCTGACCTCTCATCCACGCAAGGGAGTAGCGGAGCATTTAAGCATCACTTTATCATCATTAATCATTAGTGTTATTGCCCCTCAGTGTGCAGTGAGTCGGACCTGAAGGAGGTGGTGAGTCGTCTGAGAGACTGGTTCAGAGTGCTGCACGAGAACGGCAACCACAAGAGAGTCAAGATCCAGAAGCCAGAGAAGAACAGTGAGTCATTAAAAAAATTAAGCACGTCTTCACGCTTTATCACGGAGAGTCACGCCGAGACACCTGGCCTCATTTTCTCAAAAACCGTTCTCCCCCAGCAGAGTTCGAGGTCGGGGCCTCGCCCATTTGCAAGGACCCCCTGGGCTGGATGTTCTCCCGGCTGGACACAAACTTTGACCTGCAGCTCGAACAGTCGGAGATCAAGAGCCTCTACCTGGACAGGAACGAGCCGTGCTCCGACGCGTTCTTCAAGTCCTGCGACACGCACGCCGACCAGTTCATAACCAGCTCCGAGTGGTGCACGTGCTTCCAGAGGTACACAGGTACGGTGTCTCCGCGCCCGTGCATGCAAATACAAACTTCCCGAACGCATTCACTCCACATGCAAACACAGAGGTCAGCCAGTCAGCTCCAGCCTCCGTGTCTCTCTTTATGTCTAACTTTTGTTTTCTGATATAATAAGAAGGAGAAATATGAACATACAGCCCTCATTTGGAAAAGAAGACAAATAAAGCTAAACCAATTCCCATCAGTCAGCTGTAATCATCCATCACAACTTTGACCCACTACTCTTATCTTATTTTACGTCTAAATAAAGTGGATTAAAAAGTTGGCTCGACCATCGGCTTGTTTACAACCTGTCTCGTGCCTCGTGTCCATCGCCCTTTCATACTTTGTCCAATCGATTTCGCTACATTTCCCAATCTCAGCACTTGCTTTGGTATGCACACTATTACCGTAGCCAGCAAAAATTGCCGCCAAAGCCACGAAAACAAGACAGGGGAATAAACAAGAACTTTTCTTTCTCATAAACCAACTTCTGATGTATAAATAATTGACACCTTCCATTCAATCATTCTTCCTTTCCATGTCCAGACTACATTTATACAATAAATTGCAACACAATACAATACACTGCATTAAAATGCCATTGTATGAGACCAAGAAAATGAGGGGTTTTTTTGGACATAAAGAAACAGTATTTCTATTTACAGATAAGTCTCCACAGCTGAGCAAACATCACGACGAAAGCAAAAAGTACACAAAGGGAGCAAAGTTCTCACAAACAGATGCATTCCCAGAAAAGCAGACTTCTGCAGTTTATCACCAGAGTCCCTTGTCTGTCCCTTTCAGATTCCCCTTGTAAAGCAGAGCTGTCCAGTATCAACAAAAAGCAAGCGGGGAAGAAACTGCTCGGTGAGACAAACACATACACACACATTCTCTCTCTCTCACACACACACACACACAAACAGCGTGTTACCCAAATTCATTGTTTGTGTTTTGGCTTGTTTCTGCAGGCCAGTATCTGCCATCCTGTGACGAGGAGGGTTACTACAGGTCCCACCAGTGTCACAGCAGCAGTGGCCAGTGCTGGTGCGTGGATCGCTATGGCAACGAGGTGTCTGGCTCACGCACCCATGGACCGGCGAACTGCGGTAGGCAAAGCACATGTGTGCCTCCGTCTGCGCGATGGGAACAAAGAGTTGATTTGCAGTTCAGGCATCACGGAGGAAATAATTCCTAGTTATTAGTGTCAGTTTTCCTTTTTATATTGCACAAAATCTGTCACTTACCATAGTGTATTTGTATCATAAAACGGCTGCAGGAGTGGGCTGACATTTTCAGGGAAATAGGCTTATTCGCTTGCTTGCCAAGAGTTAGATGACAAGATTGATACCACGCTCATACCTGCTCTCATAGCTTAGCATAAAAACTGGGAAATAGAAAGCCCGATTCTCTGCAAAACTAGCAAAATCCACCTTAAGAGGGGGTCATAT
>JBCAUF010000134.1:13905033-13918245 GCA_038406115.1 Haemulon aurolineatum
CTCTAATTGATTTATTTGAAGTTTTGTCGCCCCCAGCAGTCTGTGTCATGCTACTTCAACCAGATCCCTCCATCAAATGCTAATTCATTGATTCATTACAGACACGCTCAGGTTCCCCCTGCTGCTGTATCAGTGAGTTTAGATTCCTGCTGCTGACAAAGACACTGCTGCAGCCCCTCCAGCTGAAAGATGGTCTCCTCACACACCGTCTGTGCAACCTAATATGTGGTAGGAGCTTTTGAGAGTCACTGATATTAGTGTCCAAGCACAGGCAAAGGCTAGTGATATGTGATTGTGTTTCATGTGTTGTGTTTTTAAGCGTCATTATATGTCAAAATTAAACTGCCCCATTGGGCATCACTGTTTCAGCTTTACAAACAGCAGCTTTTGCCCTGAAACACTTGATTTCTGTTCCTTGCACTGTTCCTGCATTTGTTTGGAGACACTATTTTTAAAATGTTGCTCTCTGTGGCTCCTGACAGGAGTCAGATGTTTGAAGTGGCATCTTTTTCAAGAGGGCATCACCCCCTGCCTGCTGTTTTTAAGAGATCTCGTCTCCTCTTACTGAAGGTTTCCTGACCTGTACATGTCCCGAGGGGGCTGGAATGTTAAACAGTTTCCTGAAGAGGAGATGACTTACGTCTTATTTTCCTTTTGCTCTCATTGCACTATAAATGTTTCTACTGCGTTGTGTAGAAGACCGGAAGGGAAGGTAAATATTTAACTGTAGCAATCTTATCAGCTGAGCCCCAAACTACTGCAAAAATCTTGCAGACGTAGACCTTACAAACAATCCCTTTTTAAAAACACTGTACTCCAGACAGAAACATGTGCATGTTTTCCTCATGCCTAGTAAATAGCTAATTTTGTTTATGTCTCAATAGCAAAAATAAGTGTAAAGAAGAGGAGATCTGGCAGGACTACAGCATATGCACAACACAACCTATGTGGGTGCATGTGCGAGAACAAGGGCAGATGTCGGGATGTTACATTTGGAGCCAAGACGCTAACAAACATGCAGCGGAAACATAACTGCTCAGAGGTCCCTCGCATGAAATGATGAAACAGCTCCTGGCCCCTCATCTCCTGACTCTCGGTCTCAAGTATTTCCTGCTGATGCTGCTGTGGCAACGGTGTCCAAGGACAACACGTTTTCCTGGATCTCCAGTGGAAGAGTCGATGCCAGCGCAGCATATGTTCAGCAGAAATCTGGGGGGTGGGGGGGGTTGTAGTTCGTCACTGCTCTGGCCCTCACAGAGACTAGTCCAAGCTCAAGAATCATTCCTCATAAACAACAAGACAAGAGGATAAATATTATGTGTCTCTGTTCGCAAATACTTTCAAGATTCAAGCTGTTCGAAAATGGCAAGCTTTGGAGAATGTGATGAATTCCAAACGGCAAATAATTTGTCTAAGTTACACCTACTTTCTTTTCTTCTGCTAAAATGGATAGAAGGGGTGGTGATAAGTGACTCACTTTTCAACTTCACAATAGCTTCTTTGTGAATCACTTACAGTTGCTTTCTCATCCATGTGGAACACCTCAAGAACAGTATATAAACACCAAACGCCAAATATGAGTTTTGATATTTATATATGGTCAAAAACAAGAGCAGAGTTGAACATCTGCTTTGTAAACAAATTCAAGCACAGCATACTTGATGGCAGCATGTTTCTGATCACCCTGTGAAACATTTATCACATGTAACGCTTAACGTACGTGCGTCTTTAGGTACAGCTGCGTGTATTCCTGTGCACATGTTACGTCTACGAAAGTGTGAGAATGTGCTCAGGTGCCTTTGTTTATGGGGCTGTGGGACATTTGTTTGAGTCAGAGCACACAGATGAAATCCAGCTGTTGTCGCCACCTCGTCCTGCCTCTCTCCACATGGAACTGTCTCTTTGAGAGGCAGGTAGATTGTCTGAGGAGACCATCGACTGCAGGGATCCTCTTTTAAGAAAGCACCTTTTTTGCCCTGGTGTGTGGCGGAAACCACTAGGACCTAGGTCACACGACCTCCTCTCTACCATGAAGACTTGTCACATACAAGACACGAAACTCAAGGATACCATTCGAATATATATATAGAGAGAAGAAGTGAGTCTCCTGGAGGACACAGCATGTCGGGAGTAAGGCACGGACAGCCGAAGGAGTGAGAAGGAGATGCGAAGAGGCGAGAGTTCTTTCAAATTTGCGACGGCTTTCTTCGTTGGAGTTTGTGTTTATGTCTGCGTGTCCAGGACAAAATCACAGTTAAACACACAGTTTTTCAGATGTGGGATTTTCTGAGACATTGAAGTCTCCATTACGCGGCGTCATCAAAGTCTTGTTTGGAATAGTGTCTTATTTGCTAACAAGCATGAATGCAATGGGTACATCTTTAAAAGCTTATCAAAATATCTCCAAATGGCATTTTATGTTTACAAGCGGCAACACACGACTTGGATATTGCAGTCACCAGAGTATTATCAGGACAATAATGTGCATGTTATTGTGCATTTTTAATAATAACTGGAGCCTTAACAGACAGCATTTGTCCTCTCCAGTGAATGGCGCAGACGGTTTTATGTTTAAAGAATTGTATTTACATGGGAACTATAAAGTCATCCCTAATAGGTTTGACCAAATGCTATGCATCACAAATGGAGAGACTGAAATGTAGGATGTTTATTTTCTAGTAAGAGCAGTGTGTGACTACTAAAATGGCAACGTCCTCTTCTCTGCTCTGTCCTCAAGGCCATTTAACCACTCCAAAGTACTAAAAACAAAGAACAGATGGTACTCAGCGAACACTGATGGGACTCTCTCCTTGTGTGAGACAGTGTTTTCCACTGTCTTAAAAAATATAAGGCCCGGATGACACAACTCTGTGTCATTTCATTTGACACGCCAAACAACATGTTGCAGTATACAGACTTAAACAAACAAAGCCACCCACATGCAAGCACACTATATAACGTTCTCTCTAGTCTCTTAAACACACACACACCACAGATTCTCTCAGAAGAAGATTAAATAGATTATTTTAGCCGGGAGATTGTTATGGTCTGTATCCTCAATAACTTGTACTTCCTGTTCCCACGGTAAGAGTCGCACTATAACCCATGGTCGGTGGCCAAGGCCCCCTCGGTTTCTCCCACGACGACCTCTTCCATCTAGATCCACAGGAGCACAGCGAGTTAAAATCCACAGATGATTAAATACATTTTTATTTTTAATTAAGACAGCGATGGAGCCCTCAACTGACTTTCTAAATGCCCTCCAGTTGCATCATCCGCATTGGGATGTTTCATTCAACAATACTGCGATTGCTCAAGCTCCCACCCAGACCTCGAACGCTGTTATTTAAACCGACATGACTGTAGGCTTTTGAAAAGGAGTTGTTAACCACAGGGCATATAGCAAGTGACAGGTAAAGGATTGCAAGGATCCTGGTGTGGTTTGTTGATGTTATTTTTAGATCTTCAGCTGAGATGCTGGCATTTTGTTTGGTTTACCTTTCAGAGTTAATGAAGCCAAGATCCGCTTTTTTCTTTTTTTTTTTTTTACAACTTCACTCATAACTGCCAGGCAAGTACAGTAGAAAGTGGTTATTTAAAGAAGCCTTAAAAGGGTGCAAGGAAGTCTTCTCAAAGCAGTCTTTGTGTATGCAAGGACTCAAAATGACTCAGTTATAGGAGCGACAGGGTTTTTTTGTTTTTCTTTTTGCTCCACAAGCGTCACCTACATTTTCCTACATGGGCAAACACTGTGTGTTCTTCAATGCCCATGATTTAGACTGGCTTATTTTTCCAATAATAAACTATATCAGTGAGGAATGTGAGGCTGTTTCCTTTGGGCCCTCACTGCTCCACTTAAGAAGTCGAGGGGTTGAACAGTGGGGGATTATAGGGTGAATCATGAATAGGTCTTTCTTAACCATGTATGTGGCCAATCGAGACATGTGACCAGTGCCTGGTGAGAGTGTTCACGCTCATCCTCTGTGATGTGGGACTTAGACTGAGTCTGGCCTGTAGCTATGACTCCTAAAGGCCAAATAAATACTTTTACACATAAAACATAGTCATTTACACTGATTCCAAAATATACTGCACAGACACATCAACATAAATAACCCCAAACCCCGCCCCTCCCAGAATATTTCATTTTAAAGTATCTTGAGCTATTTCATGAAGTCACAGTACCAAGAGTATGAAGCTTCGTGCAAAAAGGTGTCACGAATCACTGACTTTTCCGTGAGTACTGATGAGTCACTGGTTTCCCTGTGAAATATTACAACATCTATTTGATGGATTGACATGAAAATTGGTACAGACATTCATGATTCCCAGCTGACTTTTCCACTAGTGCCACCATGAGGTTGGCCTTTGTGCTTTGACTGAAATGCCCCAAGAACTGATAATATATGATGATGATAATAATGCTAATATAATACGTCATTATTTGTAAATATAATGATATCATCAACATCAGCATGTTAGTATTGTCCTTGTGAGCACGTTGTTTGCATTTACCTCAAAGCACCATTCTGCCTCACAGAGATTGTTTGGCTGCAGACCCTGAGGCTCAAGCTATTGTTTGTTTTAATTCTACCATCACACAAATGCGCATTCAGAGATGTTGCTCATGGGCATCTAGTCTCACAGATGTTGTTGACTGAACATGTGTTTGCACAGTGTTGCTGATGGATCAGATTGTGACGTAGACCAGTTGCCCTGTGGCTGTGCAGGATGGTCGGATTGGCATAGGGGAGGGGGCTGAGCCTTTTAAATTACAGGCCCGCGTTGGATGTCCACAGGAGGTAATGACTGGATAGCCTGAGTCATGCTCTGTGTCGGCTTCTGCACTTCAATCACCAGCCGTATCCACATGGCAGCTACTGTGACCAAAAAGATCTGCATTTTGTTACACTGCACTCGGCGTAACCACAGAGCACATCATATGACATGCTGCAGAGGAGTCTTGTTGAACTTGGATCCTTCCCCTTGAGTACGAACATCTGCGTCCCCAGAGAGCCAACTTTGACGGCAGTGTACAGTTTCCCAGCGAGGCCCCTAAGAAAAGACTCATCCAGAGCCTCACCTCACATCTGGATGACCCAGAGGTTAGAGGCCGGGGCAACGGGGATAGTTGGTGGGGGTTTCATTCCAGTTCTCTCTTGTGCTTGCGTTGTCCCCGTTGCTTTGACACAGTGCTCTTTCTGTGCAAATGACCCTACTGAGAGAATAGTCTTGATAAATTTTGTCATAAAATCAGGAGCTTTCTGACTGGAGACTGACGCTGTACATGGAAGTTTGTGGAATATTTTAGTTGTTTTACTTAAAACATTTAAGACAAAAGGTGCAGATAATTGTCTTAAATTGTTTCACTGACATCATGTGTAAATATCCCAGGCTTTGCCTTTCCTTTCTGCTGAGTGCCTCTGACAAATGACTATATTAGGAAATGAATTACTGGCATTTGGGTGGTTTAATTTTTTTTCTTCCATTAGCTCTACTATAAAACAAAGATATCAGGTTGACATCATTTCTAACAGTGTCCCTGCCGCCATACAGCATTTTAAAAGAGATTCATATTTTCCAGATCTTCTCACAGAATATTTTAAAAGATGCATTCTCAAAGCATATATGTAAAGATATCGCACTTTGCATTTTTTTCATCAGTGCCAGTGTGTTTGGTTAAGAATGCTTGTAGCATTACAAGATGACAAATTTTAAGAAAAGCATGCCTCAGAAATAACTGCCAAAACATTAGAGCAATCTTTTTTGGCCCAGAGCCAGAGGTCTTACGAGGCAGCCTGTCTGTTACTAATCAAAACCAACTGGGGGGAGCCTCGGCCAACTTTGTGAAATAGCAAGCTCAGGCAGAGCGAAGAAAAAGTCCACTGAGAGGAGGAAAGAGACAGGTTTTGAGAGAAGAGGTGGAGAGGACGTTTCTAAAACAGTGAGGAGAGAAAGTACATTAGAGGAGGGTGGAGTGAATAAATGCGTATAGTGTGCTGGGTGAGCTGTGAAACGGGGGATGGGGCTCCTAGGATGTGACTCAGACGTCCTGTCAGAACCAGCGGGGAGGGGACCTGATGAGAAAAGGGATAGAACGAAGAGGAGAGCAGGGGTGGAGTGGGGGAAAGAAAACCCGGCCCCTCTTACACCACCCCGACTCCTCAGCATTCAGCGTCAGCAAAAACCCTAATGTGATCAAGATGGAAGTTGTCTTTGGACTTTTCTCTGCTCCCCGGCTTTCTGCCTGCCTTTGGGGGCTTCACTGCCTTTCCGGCAGTTTTACAGCGGAGATACAGACTGGAGTCCAGAAAATGGCTTGCAGAAACCTAGACTGAGGACTGCTTACAACATAAAACGTGTGTCAAGTCACTTGGAAAGAAATGGATTCATATTTCCCAAGCGCGGACGTGTTGCTTTTGGAGGATGAATGAAAAGACAACTGGCGAACCATCTCTGGATAACTGTGCTCGAAGAAAATACTGGATTTATAACTTATTTGTTGGATTATCACCTGGTGTTTAATTATTGTATATGCAGCTACTGGATCATGTTATAAACCGCTGTGTTATCACTGGAGAGTTTACAGAAAGGAAACAGTGTTACTCCACCTTAAGATATTTGAGATGTATTGATTTTTGCTGTTGGTTCGAGGACAAGTAGAAGGAGCAACAGCTTTGGGACATTACTTGTAACGTCCCGTACTTCACTAATAACCAGGTGCAGGTTCATGCCAGAGGGTGCAGATGGCAGTTGGTACCATCCAGCTCTTCTCCTGAGGAAACAAAAGGTGATAAAGTGAAGAGAAAAAAGCACCTGTCACAAATTTTGACGTTACTCTTACTGTTTATGAAACTGTTAATATGTGCAAAATACTTATTTTATTTCAGAAGTTTGTTTTTCAAAAATTAACGCGTTACAGATAAACAACAATAGAGAAATTGTCTTCACTCACTCACTGTACAGGATGCATGTCTAGCAACTATCTTCTCCCATTATGTTTTTTTTTTTTTTAAATATAGCAGATGTTCGGGTTGAATTGAGTACATCCTGCTTGTTGAACCCCTGTGTTCCTTTACTTCTGTACATTCTGACCTAGAACAACAGGAAAAAAAACCCAGCGCAGTATAGAGCCTAGTATGATTCATGCGATAGGACCCACAGTATGTATTATGATAATGTTGGCTTGTGGTAGTGCATGAGTAGATACAGACTGACAGTTAACTAACACCCTGAAATTTTCAAACCAGTTTTGCACAGTTTTTAAATTAATGTGTGTTAAAGGTTTGTCCATGTCAATTTGACAAGCTGGTTTAGTCACAGATCTTGATGGTTATCTAGATGTTTTAGAATCCAGGCAGCTCTGTTTGTCTTGTTACTTGAGGCAAAAACAACCGTTCCAGATCCAGTACATTCAATGTAGTTGGTGTGCTGTAATGTGAAATTTGGCACAGCCAGGCCTGAAAAGATATCATTGTCCCATGTTAGATCAGCATAAATGAGAATCCTGTCATCTTACACAGATCCAGCATTGTTTATACTTTCCAGGAAACTGTGAATGCAGAATAATTACACCCCTCTTGAACTTCCACTTACTCCCTAGCTGTTTACTTTAAAAGTGAAACATTATTTACAATATTGTCATCTGCACATTCATTTACTGTAAACTTATAACTTGGGAACACTGCCTGTTTTTTCTTAACCCCATTTTTCTTCTGGATTGCAGCAGATCTGGTTTTCCGTTTTCGCCTGGTGTCAAAAGCAGCTGTATGGGTTAGCACCGGCTGTCAACCATGCCAGTAGCCATACGGAAAAGAAGTTGGGAGGAGCATGTAACCCATGCTTCAGGATTACAATACAGCTATGATGATCTGGATCTGGTCTGCTGTCATGGGGTGGACAGTGAGGGGCCTTGGGTGGGAGTAGGAGCTTCCAAACAAGGTCGACGGACGAGGTGCGCCTCCATGCCAGAGGGCTGTCACCAACTGCCTCCGGAAGAGCTGGTTCAGACGCTTGAGATGACGGAATCTGTTATGAGTGATGATAATGAATCAGAAGAATTTAAGTCAAGGGAAAGCAATGCAAAACTTTCACTGGATTTGCAGAATGAGTCAGTTCATGGCCCTCATCAGTTGGTTGATGTTGAAGTTCCTCAAAGGGCATCTGAGTCAGAGCATCTCCAAACCACAAACACTGGGAGTTCTGGAGAGTTTCAGTGTAACTCCAACAGTGGGATGTCTATTGCAAATATTTCTGACACACCTGACAGCAGCAGTCACTGTGAGAAAACTATCAATGGTGAAGGTGAAGTTGGCACAGGAAGTTGCAACATCTGCAATGACGATAATGTCTTTATAAGTCCACATATCTCTCGTGAAGAGCAACAATGCATCTCTATCTCTTCAAACAATGGGCCTCCACTGTCTGAATGTGCTGGTGAACAGCCTGGCAAACTTCCAGATCATCAGGAGACAAAGGAGAGCCATACAGAGGGTTACAGCAGACCTCCTGAAATCTCTGAGGTCACACTGAACCAGTCCAATGCTGCTCAACTGGAACCTCAAACTGACCTCCCAGATGTAGAGGAAGACAAGATTTACTTCTCTGGCCATGGTGATGGAAGCGTAACCTTACCTACTGGTGTGCTGCACAGTTCAGCTAATATGATGGAGAGTGGCGATGTGGTGCCACAGGCTAACAAAACTGTGGAACCATTTGTGACTTTAGTGGTAGAAGAGGAATGTGACAAAGGGGAACGCGAAAGTTGGAGTGCAGATTCTGCTGACAAGCTAGTTGGATTGAATGACGCAGAAACTCTAAATGAAAATACAGGACTTAAACATTTCTCAAGAGACATACAAGGAGGAGAGCAGGATCATCGTGACTGCAGTGGGCTATTGGACCAGGCTCGTGCTTGTGAAATACCCTACCAGACGCTATTGGAACAACATAATGTTGAAATGACAGCGATGAACGGGCCTCAGGGAGAGGAAAGTGCACAAGCAGAAAGCAGCGAGAAGGCAACAGAAGTCAGGTATGGGCCAATCACATCATCTGATATTTGTTTCAAAGGTCAGTGTTGCTCTTTGACGGTTGAAAAACTAGACACTGGATTTTCTGAAGAAAATGCCATACAGACAAACATTACTCAATGTGCAGACCAGTATCTGGGAACGATGGCCTCTCTAAGTCAACCAACGGAAAACACTGATGAAAACTCAGTGTCCAAAGAGTTGCCTGGTTTTGAAGATCAAACCATAGCTCAGCAGTTGGAAAATAACTGTTTAAAGCTGGATACCATCCCAGAAGTTAGCCACGTTGAACCAGATGACACCCCTGCACAGGATCCTCAAAAGAACTCAGATTTCACCCAAAATCCAGATGTTCAGCACTCCCACATGGACAGTAAAGATGCAGCTACTGAACAGCACATCGAAAACCTGCCACCACCCTCTGCAGAGGTCAATGATGAGCTCTCACCAGGGGGACTCCATGGCAACCAAGAGGCCTCTGGTTGTTACTCTAGTGAGTCACCTGCCTCTGAGGTGGCAGATGGTCAGAGGGAACACCACAGACCGACTGCGTCAGTCTCTACGATGGAGGAGACAGACGAGGCCGCACACACGGTTATTTACAGTGACACACAACGTGCCAGTCCAGTTTCAGATGGGACGAATGAACCCGGAGATCAGAAAGATGACAACGTGGTCAAAGTGCGCATGAGGAAGGTAAGGCTTCATTTAATATAGATGTGTAAGGGAGACAACAGAACATCCCTGATACTGGTTTAAATACATTTTGCCTTCAGCACCTCGAAATTAAGTTGTTTTTCAAGATGAACTGACACTCACTGGGCATGAAGGGCCTACAAGTAATTTTTGTCCCACACTCTGGCAAGCGTCTCGGAAAACAATGACTTCACTCTCACATGCTTACAGATCTGTGAGTGGGGGGGATCTGTGAAATGTTTTACTCTTTCTCAACCGCTCATTGCAAAACAAGGTCCTATAAGGGCATGGAGAGTGTGAACATAGAGGGGGCTGGAAGCTCAAGTAATCTCTGGGGTGAAAGGCTTAAACTGCTTTTTATGATAATACTGTATGCTGTACTATCTACACGCTGTTTGCCCACGTGCTTATTGGGTACAGTAAAGCGCCAAAAACTTGTTGGAACAAAGCAATGGCCTGAGAACTGACACAGTATTTATTCACTATTAGTAGTTGCAGTGTTGGCCTTTTTGGAATGACAACAAGAAATCCATTATGTACAACACAGGGCGCATTAAGCAGGCATGTTGTTTAGACAAGTACCATATTGTGGAAAGTTGAATTCTTGCAATACGTTCTTATTGAAGACGATCATTTGCTCGTGGACTGTGACTCATGCAGAGTTTAATGTGAAAATCCTTTGCTTGAGTTGTTTTCAAAGTTGTATTTTGTACAGATTTAGTGTATTTCCACGTTTTTTGCATTTATAAGCTTTATATAAACATTTCTGAAATGGTTGTAATGCACCATAATCTAGTTGTAAGCAGATATAGATCCATTGTTAAGCATTTGTAAATGAACAGTATGTTAATAATAATAGTTCTCTTATGAAAACATATAGGCCTAATATTACTGCAGTTTTTACAGTTATAGTTGTTGACAATTACATTCATAAACAAATAACTGCTTACTACTACATTTTAGTGTGTTATAAGTTATTTATTAAATGTTTTCATACTGTTTATATATGCTAAATAGGAGGGAGTAAAATAAAGAAACATTTGTTCGTTGACATGTGCTGTGCGTAGGTGACTTCACAGTGGGTCGCAGAGGTCAGAATGAAACTGAAATGAATGAATTTGCTGGAAATATTTGGCTGTGAACATCAGATTTTAGTTCTGTTAGTCATTAATCATTGTGATGTTTTTTCTGTTGTATATCAGTATAAAATAAACAATCATTTTTGAGGATTATGTGTGTTGATGTACAATATCAATCAAATGAAGCATCCATGGAGGCAGTTACCATTGGCTTGTTACTCAGTGTGTGGGATTCAGGATGTTTTGATGCTTGATGAACAACTTTACAACATACAGTATACAATATAAACTCATTTCCTAGTTTAGTAGGCACACCCAGTTAATGTTTTAGAAATCTGATGATTCAACTTCATGATCATGTTGGAGGCTGCATTTTGTGGCGCTATTAAATTGTATTGTGTTGTCCTGACAGGTGTTTCTATTATTTTATTACCCCATTTCAATGAGGATAGGCTGGACGACAGAAAGACCTCTCTGTATAATGCAATACAATCCACTATCAAACCAGAACATTATAATCTTAGTACAGAGAGGATTTATTGCAGGGCTGTTTTACTTTTGGCTAGGTATGTTTAATAAACTGGCTAGCGGCTACTGAGTGTATGTGCAGTACAGTGTCTCTGTATGTTGCTCTGTATGATGTTAAGTAATATACACAACCGGTTACAGTGCAATGCTTGATGCATCATACACACAGTTGTAAACACAGTTGTGTAATCCCAGAGATCCTAATTTATTATGACTGAGTCTTTTCAACATAAATTTCCTGTTTGCATCGAAGCTTTGGAGGCCCTCTTAGTCATGACCAATGTTGACGTCACCCCATCAGCTGCCAAAAATGAGAGCTCATAGTCCAGTGTAGGGACACGGAAAACCAGTGCCACATTTATTACCTCTGGCTCCAGTTTCAATTTTAGGATGACTTTAAACCTTTGGATTAAATACCCAAAAAAACTGGGCCCTGGAACTCGAAAAGAGGAGTTCAGCCGTTAAAGTGGAAGGCGCCAAAGGCAATCCATCCACCATATGGTGATGGCTTGCCTCTTCTTTGACCACACCACAGGGTTTTCACCATGGGGTGTATTTACACGCTCTATGAAGCCAGTTTACTGAGAAAATGTGCTTTAGGGAAGGCCATAAGCGCAGAAAGGAAATTAGGCAGGAAAAATTAACATTATCATCCTCAAGGGAGGTAGCATGCTGTATCTGACATAAGAAAATGATGACAAAATGGCAGAACTAATGTTATTATCTCCGAGTGGACAATAGCAACAGCAACCATCTCTGACAAGATATTGTACTGACTAATGATTCTGTCCCCAGTGAACCGCACTGTTGTTGCAGATTCACTTCGTAAAATGAACCCATCTGGTTTGCATAATGGCAGCAGATTAACCTGATATTGGGCTTTGTTACTGTGTTTATTTGTTTTAGCAACAAGGCTTTATCCTGACCTCAGGGCCAAACTAGCTCAACTGTCGTTTATCTGACAGCAGACGACTTGGCAACATCATTGTCTCAGTTCTCTCTCTTGTCTTATTTTTTTGCCTTCCTGGCCTTTTTTTTATCACTCAAATGCTTCACTTTTGGCAACTTTATGAATGAGATAACCAACATTAAACAGAGTTTGTGCAGAGTCTGTTGATGCATAAAATCTGCACACTATGTTTAGCTCAGCAGAGAAAGAGACTCTTTAATGGACAGGTCTGAGAAATGGGTTGCAGACCACCGAGTGTGAGTGGGGGATTGAAAAAAATAGAGCAAGGAGAGGGGAAGGAGGGGTCTAAGAGTTCAAACAGTGTGGGAACTGTCTCCCATCTCAAAAAACAGGAAGTGAAGAGGAATGTAACAGAAACCTCAAAAGATGGGAGAGAGAAAAAAGAAACCTTCTGAGAACACCCAAACCACCAGAATGCCCCCTAAAAAACTTTGCCTCTCTGAGGCGCCTGACATTGCACTGCACTTGTTTTTTGCTCTGCTGTTTTGTGGTTGTTATTGCCATCTCGAGCCAGATGCTTTTGTTCATTCAGTGAGGCCTCGTAAAGATGTCATTGTTTTACCACGATACAATGTTTCATTGTGATACTTTGCCAAGGAGAAAGAACGTAGCGATGTGCGCTGCCACGAGCTCGGAATGCCAATGAATGCATCAATGTGAGACAGATTTCCATGAGACACATGGCCCTCGATGTCTTATTTGCTCCCTCAGCAAACCCAATAGGAGCTACTTTTGACGGGCTAATTGGACACTAACTGGAAAATAAATGTAAGCGCAAGTCATAAGACGTTATTAGGGATGGGACCCAGGCGCAGGGTTGGAGCTGTGGTTTGTTTATCATGATGCAAATCCTATCGAGGTTCCATCGACCTCACACGCATTAGCATTAGTCACAGCTCAGCTCATG
>JBCAUF010000134.1:13930289-13940460 GCA_038406115.1 Haemulon aurolineatum
TATACTTATATTTCAAAATAAACTACAATACACAGTATCTAACCTGTTGGCGAGTACAGACAGTTTGTATGCATTTCATGAAAAAGTAAAAAAAAAACAAAACAACAGGTTGTCCACAGTGTTGCACACAGGGGAATGCAGCGAGGACACTGTTGTGGCTGTAAAGACAGAGCTAATATTGGAGTCCAACAGCTGAAACAGCACTGAGTATAAATCTATCTCTGATTTCACCTCGCCGCTGCTGTTCTGTTTGCGCCGGTGATTTAGTGACAGAGTAGTGAGTAGGAGTCTTTGGCCACGGTTTCTCCCCGGTGTCCTCTTTAGGTCATTAATCAGCAATAAATTTTGAGGCTATTTGTCCAATGGGGGAATTTAACTCGCTTTGCGTCTGAAACGTGACCCATGAAGTGATTAAATGCTGTTTTTGGCCACACATTATGCACAAATATGTGTTCACATGTTTATATACGCACAGACACACACACACACACACAGAAACTCCTCGGCAGACGCACCACCGGTGATGGCCTTGTGTGGATTTCAGATAAAGTGTGTATGTGCAGACATCTCTGGCTTGTAAAAAACTCTGAGTGAGACAGATTGGGACCAAGACAACATTTTATCCAGCGTTAATCAGCCAACACGTTAGCAAAAACAAACTCACGTATGAGAGCAGGCATTGTATTCGCTCTCGCCAGACTGTGTCACGCTGGTGGTTCATCATAAAACACAAGAGAGCCCCCCCCCGATATTTGAGAGGCAAACGGCCTGTAGACACGTTTTAGCTTTTTGATGATTCATGGTTTGTCTTTCCTAGTAGAACTCGCTCCACACTTTGTGCGATTGTGTGCCAGTTAGGATGATTGATAATGAAACTAACGCTCTTATCTCAAATCAGTTTATCATTGAAAGTGCATTGAAGGAGAAACTCCCAAGCGAACTTGACGGTAATCAGATTTATAAGGTTTAGTGTGGAGTCACAGTGGATTAATTTGGGAAAATAAAGCAAATCCCACATCAATATGTTTATGGTCCCTGCGAGGATCATTACCTCTTTGTCAAATGAATTCCTTCTTCGAGGTGTGTAGAATAGACTTGAGGAATAGACAGTGAGGAACAATGATATTAGTCATAATGCTAAGGAACACAGGGGCACACCCTCACCTCACAGAGAGACGCAGCTTGGGCGATAACCAAGAAGCTGTATGAGGCAGTGTGCAGTGGCAAAGGAGCACGTTTCCCAAGCTGAGGAGTGATTCAAAAAGGATAAAGGGGAAGTTGGGAGGCGAGCAGCAGATCTTGTCGGGAAGAAGATATGAGGGGCAGACTTAAAGGGAAAAGTGAAATGTTTGGATTCCTCAAATCGATGCCTTCCATCTTTTCTGCATACTTTTGTGCTCCGTGCCAACCAACGCATTAAAAAAATCAAATGCTCTAAAGCTTGTAAATTAACATGTTGTATCTTGTTTGTTTAATCCATGCAAAAGCAAAGCATAAAGTTGTCACGTTGCAGTGTTAGAGGTGGTTATCCATCCAGCCATCTGTTGGCTATACCTGCTCATTCTTGAGGGTCTCTGGGAGAGCTGGGGGAGTCCCATCTGCTAGACTATTTCTTGGCTGGGAACAGTGATATCCCAGAGTCTTGTTGTCACTCCAAGGTTGTAGGAGGATTTTATTACCTTTGCACAGAGCCTGGCGAGCTCTTTCACCCTGTTGCCAGTCTTTGTGCTACTCTAAGTGGCTGCCAGTGGTAAGCTTCACATTTACCGTCGGGGCGTGGGACTAGCGTCAATCTTCTCATGTAAGTCTTGGCAAAGCGAGCAAATAAGCCTATTTCCCCCAAATGTTGAACTGTTCCTTTAAGACGATAATCGGTGTGGTTTTTGGCTGTGCTGAATCTGCTGTGTAAGTAGCTGCCAAAAGGTAAACAGGCTTTAAAGTAGTCACAGCAGGACACCGCTAAATCGCTTTAATTAGGCCTGAGGGGAAAAAAATAAACCTGGAGGCGTAGGCATTTATCTTAATAGGAATATCAGGAGGAAAAGTAAATATTTTAAGAGTTTGCACAGCGAATGCACTGTGTATAAAGTATATCAAGAATGTACTTTGTCCTCCTTGTCCTGTCTGATCTGTTCCAGGGGAGTGTGGATTAAAACAGGTCAGGGTGTGGAGGTCAGCTGAGGAACCTGAGGTCAAAAGTCAGAGGCAAGAAAGACCTCTGCATTCCAACAGACTGCTGCCCTCCACACACACACACACACACACACGCACGCACGCACACACATGCACACATGCACACACACACAAACACACAATTCACCAACGATATGACCACACTATTTTTACTAGAAACGCTGTGCTGGTGCAGTTTTAGTTTCTAAAAGCCTCAACAAAGCCAAAGAAGGAAATATTACGTGTGCATAATGATGGGAATCTTCTGTGGCTACAGTGCAAAACGTTTATGATTTCATCGGGAACGTCTACGTGAGGGTTGGATCAACATTGAATCGGGAGTGCGCGCTGTGTGCTCTGACTTTTAATGATGTGATATTTGTTCAGAAGTCTCTGGTGGGTTAGTTATCTGTTCTGACCGTTTGTTACGACGTTCGCACATCGGAAAACTATGCGTATGGTGAATATGGTGATGCTGTTGATACAAGTTACAAAAGGTTTATTGAGAAATAAAGCGAATGAAAGTCTAGTCTAATCTGTCTCAACTCTAATCCTTTTTCTCTTCTCTTTTTTCAGAGCACTTCCACCATTCCTGAGAAAGAAAAAGCTGGTGAGTCCTTGCTGGGGGTTTTTTTTTTTTCATCCTCAAGTGTTCAGTTCAGATCTTGATACTCTTAGATCTTAAAACAATGCCATTAGATTGCACTTAGCTTGATTTCTTTTGCATTATTTTGTCATCTGGTCCGTGTCTGCTCTGCTGTCACGTGAAGAGATTCTGCGGGTGCGATTTCTGATTGATGGCCCTGTCCGGTGTTCACAGCACAGGGCAAAGGGAGGGAGGAGGGAGGGAGGGAGGGAGTGAGGGGTTGAGCAGAGGAGGACAGGCTCTCTGGCTCTACGAGACACTGGATGCGAGTGTAGATAAGATCATAGACTCATCTACCAAACCATCGAGCCAGTCGCCTCTCAAAGATAAGAGCCAGACTGGATGTCGTGTCTGATGCCCAAAACTTTTGACCCGTATTTATTTACGTTTTTCCCCCATTTCTGATTCATCCTTTTCTAAGAATAAACAGCTGAAAGCCTGAAATGTATATCCAAATTCAAACCCTCACACATTGTTTTGTGTCTGGACTTGTGTAGTATATTTTTTCAACTACAGGTCCTACAGCTATCCATCCTCATGACTTCCTCCTGATGAATAGCACTCACGGTATTGACATGCTATGTCATCACTCTGCCGTGCTCGCCCTCGTCCATTTCGCGCACTTTATTATGAATCGATCTCGAGGAGCAACTCAATCTGGAGTGACTGCCCCCTCCATCCTGGCTCCGACCTCTCTGTCAGCAGTCTGCCGGTAATGCACAGGGTCATCAGGAAACTATGGATGGACAGACCTACTTTCAGACAGCCGGCAGGGGAGCAGTGTTCATTAAACACCCCCCTGTGTCGTCAGTCCGCTGGTAAACAATACCAGAGAGGTGGTTCGACGTGGGGACAAGGCTTTCATATCGCCCCCCGCTGTCTCGAGGCCCGCTGGGAGTCCTCGCTCACTCTCGCTCCGTCTCTCCCTCTAATTACCGCCACTTGGTGAAAACCTTTCATGGGAAATGTGTAGAAGCTGTCAGTATGTTTGTGCTTGTGTGTGTATGTGTGTGTGTGTGTGTCTCAGAGCATGACTACCTTTTTGGCGAAAGGCCCGCTACAACCGTTTCTTTTCTTTCTTTCTTTCTTTCTTTTTTTTCTTTTTTTTACGAGGAGGCTTAAGCTTGCAAAAAATGCACAGCGCCAATTTCAAAGGGGTCAAATGTTCTTGGTCATTTTTCTCCATTTAAATCAGTCTGACTTCCTGTAAGCATGTTATGTAACCTCCATCTCTGCTTCTGTGTGATGGAACCCAGGACTCCGGAGGGGTCGGGGGGGGGGTGGGTGGGGGTACAATGGGAGCTGGCGGAGTTTTTTAGGGGACAAAGCCCAGTGTTCATTGTGACACTTCAAAGCCCCCTCTGTATCCCCACCATTTAAGCCCCTGGGAATGACACATTTGTGACAGTGTTACATCACACACCGCGCCCTAAAGGCTCCCGCCTCACCGCCATGAAAGACAGCTCATTCATGGTTAATTTTACTATCTCCGCCACGACGGGGGCACACCAGCGATCAACGAGAAGCTTCCGCAGCCCGCGCTCTGCAACGGCACAGTTGATGAGCTCCCTGCGGTGCCGGGAGCACCTTTCGTGAGCGGTCAGTGTCGCACGGCTTTTCCTGTGCACAAAGAGGATGTGTCTGTCCGCATGGGTTACAGCTGACAACCTGTTGTTTGGAAGTGGTCTTTATGAGGCTCCTGTAATGCTGCATGGCGTAGCATGAGCCTCATGGGAAATGGCGAGAAATGGCACAAGCCATGTGAAGACAGATAAGGACGGTCGCGCAAGTTTGCACGGTCTAGGAGATGATGCATGTGATGTGATGAGAGATAAGATGTGTGTTATTGAAATCAAACTCAAGAAGCACTAAATGGGCCGTAAAGAAAGCCCAAGAAAAATCTATTTCATGCTGTCTGCCTGTCTATTATGTGACTTCTTTCAAACATTAGGCATCACATTTTAATACATTGAGGGGAAAACTCTTCTACGAACTTCTGAATCAAACTTTCATTATATTTCTTTTCATTTTTGAAATGATTACCAGTTTTAGATGTTTGTTGATATTCTATGACAGGTATTTTCCAGGCTAGGTGTCCCAGCATCTCCCCTTTTCAAGCCTATTGTGGCCAAATATTGGCTGTTGATACTGAGCAAATAAATGGACAGTTGAGACTAAATGTTTTAACTTTCAAACTTTCCACCTGTTACAGCATAATGCATTACTGTCCCTGTGGAGTGTCCCTTTAATTGGTACAGATACGGTAGTATGCAGGCAGATTCATATGAGGGTTAATTTGTGTTTCACACAAATCAGTACTGGTCATCGCTTATCTTCAGACGCAGCTTGTTCAGCTCTGTGACCTCACATCCTCTCTTCCAGGAAGTTGAAAGGTTTACCTTGTGTGAGTGAAGGACTGATCAAGAGGTAAGAGAGTAGAAGAAGACAGGGGTTCACGTTATATCAAATTATCCCCTGTCCTTCTACATATTCTCACTCATTTAGCCCCAAACAATTGACCCATTTGTTCTTTGTATCCCCCTCACTGAGCAGGTGAAGGATCAGGTGGTTGATTGTTGGTGGGGTTGAGTGTTCAGTGACGGGAACTGTAAAACTGGATGAATGGAACGAGAGCAGCCACTGTGGAGTGAGTGTTCAGTGGTGTCACCTTTGTAACTCTTGAAACTTTCTTAAAGTATAACTAAGTTCATGGCATGTGAGAGTCATTTCCAGCTTATTTATAGTGTTGACATCAGCATCCAAGTTGTAAATATGAAAAAAAAAATTACTGAAAGCCTACATATGTCGAGATTGTAGCTTAATAATATGTAATTACACAAGCTTTTATTCAAAATAATGAAGGAAACTTTTTACAGATATGGTGCTATATTACCTAAACACCAGCTTTTTATAACTCACACTTACTTACACAACTGACTTAAGCAATCATACAGATGTCTTCAGTTGTCCAGTGATGGTGGCACCATTAAAGTTGTCCTGACTGCACACAAGCGATTTTGCACAAGCTACAGGAGGTGATTGACATCAACGCATCCACTTTTCATCCTATGCATGTAACAGTCCCACCAGCACTAGAGCATGTCAGCGCCACACTTTAGAGATTCCTGGTTCTAAGAATGGTCTATCTTTTTGTTTCCTTGATTGTAGCATGTCGAGGCACCATGCTGCGCCTTCCTGATCCAAATATAAACCAGTGGGAATATATAAACAGAACACAATGATGGGCATCCGACCAACAGCAGGGTTGAAGCGTGACCTTTTACCTGGACTCGTAGCCCTATAGCTTACAGCACTTGTTGTAGGTGGTGGAAAGGAAATCTGAGGAAAGAGGAAGTGGTTTAGCACCCTCAGTGGAGTCCCGTATGGGAGGGGCACTCTGACATGAGGGAGTTGGTGGTTCCTGTGAATAACTTGTCTCATCATTTCTGTCTGTCTGGCTGGCTCTCCTTATCCTTCTCTTTTCTTTTTTATCCCTAGCTTCCTTTCTAGTCACCATCCTTCCTTTCTTGGAACTCCAGTGACAAATTTCTATTACTGGTATTTAAAACAGCTGTTTTTCACTGTTCTTTAATTACACCTGCCCTGAGTTTTGACCCCTGGGGGATCCCATTATTCATCATCGTTATATTGCACACTTTGAAAAGTCCCCTCTGTCAGTGCATCTCTTTGTTGGTTACTCACTTTAAAGTTCCTTAAAAAAAAGTCAGTACACCTTGAAGTCAGTGCAGTTTGGGAAACACTTGTATTTGTTTTCTTGCTGAGAGATGAATGAGAAGATCAGTATCAATCTCATGTCTGTTTGCAAAATATGAAGGTAGAGCAGTTGGATGATAAACTGGATCAAGACTGGAAATAGGGGGAATCAGCAAGCCTGTCACTGTCAGATATGAAAAATAAATAAAGATATGTGTTGTAAGGAATGTGTGCTATACAGTGTGTGACATGATTTCCAGAGTAAACAACTAACAGAGTCCTTTCAGCACAGATGGTGTCTGAGTATTTCCGTTCATCCACAGATCTTGTGATTGGGCTTCTTGGCTCCAACAGACCACATCTCCAGTATGTGAAATGGGCAAATTTCCACACCAATTTTCGCTTAATTCAGAAAGAATGTCACAGTGAAATCGGTTAGCATTCATATTTATACCCTCCATGCTCTGCAGCAACATGTCCTCTGAGGACATCTCATCTGAGAATGTTCTTTGACAGATGCGATGCAGCTCCCTTAGCCCGGAGCCAAGTCAATCATAAGCTCATGACTGATGTCTGTGTTTCTGTTGCTTGCTCCTGCGCTTTGATTGAGTCGGCCTTATCCCACTTTTTTTTTTCTTCTTCTTCTTTTTTTTGCCACCCCTCCATACACAGTACAGCAGCCGCTGTGTTTGTGCAAGGTCACATTCCTGGCCTCCCCCCGTCAGTCTATACTCCAGCCTGGACTCCCCCCACCCCACTCAAAACAGCCCCTCCTCTCCCCTCCCCATTTGACACACTCTCTCCCCGGCTTCCTGTGTGGAGACTGGTACTGTAACATGTTGGAGTTCACTCCATTTATATTTCACACTCCCACCTCGGCTGTGAATACACCCATAGGCGCCATCTGTTCCCCTTGGAAGCAAATTATTCTAATTTCTCAAGTTTGATGACATACATGCACATACTTGTTATTTTAGAATAAAAGTCACATTGTTTTGTTTAGCCAGACTTGATGTTGAATCATCGTGAGTGACCATAATTGTCCCTCTTGTCCCAAAAATACTTTCCCCAAGACTGGAAAAGATTCATTTAAAAAAAACAAACACACTTTAAATCGTATCTCCATTGTATTGCTGAGTCTGTTGGGTCAGAGCTCAGAAACGTCTTCGCTCCTCCGTGAGTCAGGAATCCATCTCCCGAGCTGTGGCGCTCAGAGCAGGAAACCACTGCATGGAGGGGAATTTACAACAGGAAGTCAGCTCGCTGAACTCCCAGAGTTACAACAACAAAAGTCTCCTGTACGTATACAAAAGAAAGAAACCTTTAGAGGGGTTGAGTCATTATTCTTACTTTAGCTTTATTTTTCATCCAATTGGTATGTGTTTCGTCACCCGCTGTGCCTGAAAATCAGGTATTACTTTTTATAGACCATCATGCTTATAGTTTGCATATGGAAGCTGGTCAATGATTAACTGTACGGATGGTGAGAAACAAGGTATCTGCAAGTATTTTATGGCAGCAATATATTTTAGATAATTGTATACAAGTTATGAAAAAAGTTGTTCCTTCTGCGAGGAAAGTCCCTTGTGTCTGTTTTTCTGTCAGATGAATTTCAGTGAACTTTGGTGGAAGGTAAGATAACGGTCGATGGAATGGGTGATTCACTTTTGCAGATCCATGTGCAGATGTGGGAAGTTTTTACAGGGAATTCTTAGCATGGCGATATTTTTTAAACATTTTCTCATGAGCTACAACTTAATAAACTTAATCGTCACATCAGCATAAGGTTAAATATGAGAAACATCATGGTAACAGACAATAAACTGTGGTTAGGGTGCTAAGTTGTGATTAGGAAAAGATTATGGTCATGGTTGAAAAAGGGGAAACTTTACTTGCCGGTCCATTACAGGTTAGATAAAGAACACATTATCTCCCGCAGCAGAACTAAAATCATGACATCTGATCATATTTGGATGGAGTTTCTGGAGCTGGAAGGCTTTGTAATCAAACGTAATGCTGCACAAGACACAGGTTGCTTCCTTCAAAGTGCTCAGCCCCACAAATACCTCTTGTCTGAGTGGATCGCACTCTCCAAATAAAAGAGAGAAATTTGTCGAGCAAACATGGAGTGTTTTTCTGCACAGGTCCTCGCTCTTACCACTTTATTATCTGTGGCTTTCTTACTGACCTGAACCCATGCCTCATCTGAAATGATCCAGCAAGAACCTCCATCCGTTAGCAGCAGATTGTAAATCTCCCAGTGTTGATGGGGGTGAGATGCCCACGCTGTCCCCAGGCTAATGAATCAGCCCAGGCTCAGCAGGCTTTGTCACTCCCTGGCTGGTTCATTCCCCTTGTCTGGGTGTCGGCGGGGGTGAGAGATCGTCTAGAACCCGCAGGAGACTCAGATGTCGCCTGCTTGGATGGACTATATATGGGATATTTTGTGTTTTGATATCCTGAGATGTCTAGTTGTCTGATTTCTTGGGGTATTTTTAGTATCTGGCACGCACACGCAAGGTGCGACGGCATCAGGTAGCCAGAATGGAGCTGTACAAAAGTAGGGCAGACAGTAGGGGTGAGGGAGTGTGTGTTTGATTGCAGAGCAAGACTTCAAGCAGATGGTCACATCAAAGGGACCTGCACACAATCACAATCACAGCCACCGCTCGGGGAACACCCACGCATACATGCTTCAACATACCGACACATTTTTGGCCGCGCTGTAAAGAATAGAGCATAGTGCATTGTTTTGGAGCGACGTTTTGATGATAGACTCTCGCGTGCTGTTTATATACGGCGTTTGAAGTCCTCCCAGGAACAGCCTCCCCCGCCCTCATTTTTCACCTCGCCGGTCTCCATTTCTAGGTCAGTATGTTGGCAGGTAACGCTCTCCTGTTCTGATGTAGGCACACACTCCTGGCACCCCGCACACTTGTTTGACAGAGGGGGGCATTTGGCAAGACTTTTCCTTCCTGAGGTATGAGAACTCCATTGTTTGCGCCCCCCCCCCACCCCCTCTCCTCCGCCCTTCAGGACATTTTCCGTCATATCCAGGTTACAGTCTGTGTATTGCCCCCTTATCACAGGTATAGAGACAGAGAGAGGGAAAGTACACCGATATGTTGTTGTGATACGACTGCTGACCCAGATGGTTTGCATTTGCGTGTCTCGGGACTCACAGTCCTGCACGAAAACCATAATTCGATTCAGATGACATTTGAGTCAAACAGGTGAGTGTGTGTGTGTGTGAGGAGGACAGTGAAAATGTGATACTTTTATAGGATGTTTCTTTTTCCTGTGTCCCATCCTAATCCCCATTTACAACGTTGTTAAAGAGGTCATTCCACGATTGCAGGGGCGTAGACTGAAGGGTCGTGAAAAAAAAGCAAAAGACGCGGGAATCGAGCCTTATCAGTCTCAGCAAACCTCGGGAGACCATAAAGTCAATTGGCCGTGATGAGCAGAGTACTATCAGCAGGCTGCAATAAGCCAACGTGGGGTACATTACCTTCACTTGCCGGAGCAATCAGCACGATTGGTCGACTATCTCAAGTGTGAGCTTAGTGTGGAATGTAATGGAGGGCAACCTGGAGCGGCACATACCGCTCAGAGCTGCATGTGTGTAAACTCATGCGC
>JBCAUF010000134.1:14420872-14431122 GCA_038406115.1 Haemulon aurolineatum
CTGGAACTTAGTTTAGGTGATGATGAAGCAGAGGTGGCAGGTGAAGAAGACTTGCTTGGTGAAGAAGCTGACTTGGGTGGGGATGAAGCAGACTTGGCAGGTGAAGACTTGTTTGGTGAAGAAGCTGACTTGGGCTGTGATGAAGCACACTTTGCAGGTGAAGAAGACTTGCTTGGTGAAGAGGCTGACTTGGGCAATGCTGAAGCAGACTTGGCAGGTGAAGAAGACTTCCTTGGTGAAGACTTCCTCGGCGAAGAAGATGATTTAGCAGGTGAAGAAGACTTGCTTGGCGAAGACGCTGACTTTGGTGGTGATGAAGCAGACTTGGCTGGTGAAGAGGACGACTTGCTTGGTGAAGAAGGTAACTTGGCTGGTGATGAAACAGACTTGGGTGAAGAAGACAATTTGGCTGGTGAAGAAGCAGACTTTGTTGGTGAACATGCAGATCTTGCAGATGAGGTAGCAGAATTTAGTGGTGAAGAAATAGAGTTTACTCTTGAAGTAGTAGACTCAGTACTCTGGCTTTTGTGTTTTGTTGTCTGAGGTGTCCCTGACCATGAAGACTCTTCACATGGGTCAAAGGGTTCCTCTGGTTGTCCATTAGTACCATAGTTTGCTGATTTCAGACTGTATCTGACTCCTTCCTTATCCTTTACTGGTGACACAAACATTAGTTTAATTGGACTTGTGTACTGCGCTTGGGAGTTAGGAGGGCTCTCAACACAGGTAGCAGACTTAATGGTGGCATCCATATTTGATGTGCTTTTGGGAATACTCGACACAGCCTTTGAGTCTTGTAATCTTTTTGGAGATGATCGTAGCCTTCCAGAAGGTTGAGCACCACAGTCCCTGCCATCTGTCCCATTGACCAAGCTGTGTTTTGTAGGACTCTTCTCTTTGGCAACCACATTTTGTGGAAATACCTTGTTTGTGGAAAGATTGTTTGACTTTTTATAAGATGGTCCGCACTGTTCTCGATTTGTTGATTTAAAGGCAAGCTTCAATGTGTGCTTGTTTGAGGACAGAGGTGGTTCACTTCTTGATTCAAGCTGGGTGGACTTCGTATCTGGATCTTTGGATAAAGCATCCAGGGTGCAAGAGGTCAATGCCTTGTCCTTCCGTGTTCTCTGGTTAAAGATACTTTCTGAGAAACATGCAACGTAGTACATCTCCCTGGGCTCAGTGACAAAGGAGTCGAACCGCTGTGGACGGACTATATTTCTCCTGGATCTCCTTTCCACCTTGGAGTGTTGTGATTGACATTTCTGCCTATCTCCAGAAGGAGAAAGGCAATGTTTACCTTTACCTAGTTTTTTGTCGCTGTCAGGACTTTGACCTGATGGGGCTTCTTCATCGTTCATATCACTTCCAGCAGCACTACTCATATCATCTTCTTTACAGGGCCTGTCACACTGTTTTGCTGAGGATGCAGTCATTGTCACCACATGTGTTTGTACACTGTCACCCTTTAAGCCTTGTTTGCCATACTTGCCCTGCAGCTCAGGGGTAGGTATTTGAACACCTGAGAAAGTAAGCTCTTTTTCCTCACTGGATGGCTCCCTTTCTTCCTCCTCTGATTTAATGATCTGAATTTCTTCTGTAACTATAACTGTCTTTATCTCCTCTTTTAATTCATCCCTGTCTCTCTCTGTAGTGAGAGTGTTCAGTAGTTCCTCTCTAACTCTATGATCCTCTATACCCACCTCCATTTCTCTTTTAGACTCCTCTTTAACTAGGTTTGAATCTGATGTAGTTACACTTAAATTTTCATTTTTCAATCTTGCTCTCTTTGCTAGTGGCATCTTTCTCCTGCTGTATGACTGAGCAAACATGGCCAACTCACGTTTATTCTGTAAAGTATGCCTTCTGGTTGAAGCATCATCAGCTGGTGTTGCTATAGCAGCACGGACTTCTTGGCGACGACGGGAGCGGGTATTAGGTGACTTGCGCTCTTTGTTATCATGGCGATTGAATAGCTCACTGAGATTGTAGTCACTAGCACGGCCTGTATGAAGCACTGTGGTGATGATTTCAGTCAGTGCATCAGCAGGAAACTGCAAGTTGTGACTGGTTGAGGGAGACTGTGGCAGCTCCTTGTCAGACACATGTACGGCTGCGGAAACCAGAGGTGGGTCCTTCTCTATAGGTCTTATAGTCTCTAGTTTCTCACTGAAGCGATTAACAACATCTTGCAGTAAAGTCCCACTTGGGTTCTGCTCAACATGACTATTTCTTGGGGTTTCACATACTTGTTCCTCTTCTATAACTGTATCCATATCTACCTCCTCGTGGTTTGCATTCACAAGACCATCTTTAGCCATTAGGTCAGCTTCCTCCTCTTGTCTGTGGTGAAGGAGGGAGGGTGGTTTTTCATCAGTTTTCTTGCTGATGTCTGAGGGGATAGGGGACAGAGGGGGGGGAGAGGGGCTCTGCTCTCTCTTCAGGACAGGACAAGGAGGATCTTCATCTCCAACTCCTTCTATTGTGTTCCTGACCTGCGTCAGACAGGCATGGTTTGAATAACAGGAACAAGAGTGGGGGATGTGTTGGTTACAGCAGATCGATGAGGAAGGGCATAAACTAGAGGAGGGAATGCACGGTGAAGGGGATTTGGATGACGAAGGAGAGGATGCAAATGGACACACTATGTTGTTGATATGACCTACAGCCAGGCTTTGGCAGGAAATGCAGTGCAGCCTCTTGGGGCAAAGAACAGTGTAGGTTTCCATCGTGGACCTCTGCAAACAGCAGTAGCTTGAGCTCAGAGGAGCTACATTTTTACAGTCTGTTAAAGGATAATGATGGATGCTACAACTGGACTTGCAGTCTCCTGGACGATAAATTGTGCTGTCATGACCTTGATGATCACAATCAGTTAAAGGGTGGTACAGGCTGCCGTTATGGGATTTACATTCACTAGATGGAACTGCATTAGGGGTAACATTATCCTGTGGATTTACACCACACTGACAGCAGTGAGATTCCATTTGACAGACAGGTCTGTGATTAAGGAACTGCCATTTTTCCTGGTGTGCCAACTTCAGGATCTGGTAGAGTAAGGAACGGTGTGATGGGCAAAGTGAGCTCAGAACAGCATTCAATGCAGAGCTTTGATGACACTTAGTCCCTCGCTGTCCCACATCTCCCAATTCTTCTGCAAGTGATGGCAGCAGGGAGCTAGATGTAAAAATAAAAAGATTGGAGGTTTTACTGATAGCTGAGCCCAGTTTAAAATTGCAAACAGCAAATAAGTCCTCATACAATGTCTGATTGTTTGTAACACTACAACAAACTTCACATTATGTTTATACAATCATGCTCTGGTGTATCATTTTCACTTCATCCAATATTCTATAATCCTGGGGCCTGTCAAACATTTTCTGCCTTTAGTGGCAATACAAAATAAGACATTGTGGCAGACAGCAATTCACCCTTTCAAATGCATGCTTATATGAAACCAAAGTTATTTCCCATTCATCAAACAATTTTCTTGCTGTATTAAAAAAAATGTCTGCAGCACATTCCCACTGCAGTCCACTGCATTATCTGCATTTACTAATATTAGAATACCAGTTATTCTTTCTAATATGCACAAGCCAAAATTCAACCACGTAAAAACAGTTCTGAGATATCATAGTGTCCCCATGTTGATGGGTGGTACACACACACACACAATGAAATTCACATTTGACAAAATATTAGAAAGTGGAATTAAGTATAATTGAAAAATAATACCAGCACCAATTCCTTTAAAGTAAAACCAATACCAGAAGAGGACTTCCTTTGATACGCATCATACGTATGGAAGAAGCCCGTGGCTATGCAAACACGGTGTAGCTGTCCACCCTGAATGAACCAAGAAATACAAATACTCATTTGTTCCCAAAAATGCCTGAATGCGTGCATTGTTTGACTGGATAAGTTTAGCCATTTGATTTCTATAAAAGGTATCTAGTCCAAATGCTCAGCATTATAATAAGTAACAACTACAATTCTGAAACCCCAACAAAGCCAACATTTCCTTAAAAATGGTAACAATTTGAAAATGGAAAAAAAAAAACCCCAAAAATGGCTGTCCAAGTACTGTTAAAAATCTGAAACCCCCTGAAAGAAACCATTGTGTTAGTAAAATTATGACAACTGGCAACTAATTAATTAGAGAACTGTTTTATTGATGAGTTGCTGAAGGCAAATGATAACATTCTGCTCAAAGCAGAAGGAACGATTGTAGAAACGCGTAAACCAAAATGTTTTTCAACAGCAGTTCCACCAACAAACCCAAATCAAAACCTTCTCTTGTTCAAATCAACTAACAGTTAAATCGTGTCCTGTGAGTGATTTATTTCAATACAAAAACAAGTCAACAACATTAAAATTGCTCAAGTGTTTGATAATGGGAAAGTATTTCAAACAATTGAAGTACTGTGTGCATCCAGACTTGTTCAGCTGGGATGGATACAGTATAAGAGTATTACATTCTGTAGTGTTGCTGTTGAGTTGAGTTCTTCTTTTGTTTTTTTTTCAATCACTTGATTAATAATATTTCCATCTTAACATAAGCACTAAACAACCACGATAGTCAAAGGTGTCATTTCAGGACTAAAATTATATAGTCTAACATTTAAAAGCGTTCATGCAATTGTAGCAATACACATTTCACATTGCATCAAAGTGCCGCATTACAAATCAAGAACTACAACAATCAAACTAATAAAATCACAGTTCTGATGCACAATCAATAAATAAGTATGCAGCAAAAACACAAAACAGGTTTCTACGATAAAAATGCTTTTTATAAATCATAGTGCAATAATTGATTTATGCATAAATAGCAGATTTCTGTTAAGTTGTTTCAAAGATTTGCCAGCAGTTCAGTCCCCTCCCCAGAAACAACAACAACAACAAAGCATGAGCTTCATTTTCAACAGGTCCAGGTATGTTCCCAGAATATACTGCAATTAAACTTAAGACAATGAAATAATTATCTTGTTTCTTAAGAGGTGTTTAGGCTTGTTCACAAACTGGCCCTGTGATATAAATAGCAGATACATCCCAGAGTAGAGACATCATGCTGCACTATGCTGTAGCCCCAGATACAGGCACTGTGTATTGTTATGAGCGGAGACATTCAGGAGCGGAGACATCAGTTCTTGTATAGTTGCCAAAGTTACAAAGGTTGAAATACCAAACTGACCAAAAAAGCTAAGGAAAATAGCTTTACAATTAGCCTTAAAATTACAAGTAACACATACAAAGACAACCAACAAGGACAGATGCTTGCACCAGGAATCTCTGCTTCCTGGTGCAAGCTAAGAACATGGCAGGTCTCCTGTAAATGCCAAAGGGCAGAATTGAAACCATTTCTAAAGAACTCCTTTACACTCCACTTCATGGCTAACTGTATAATAATTTACTTTAAGAAGTTTAAGTGTTGTTGATGGCAATATATTTACACTTAGGTGTTGTTCCTTGAGAGACAGCTCATAACTGTTTCTAAGCTAATAAGAGCTCATACCCCAGCAGATCCAGCATCGTAACACAGAGGCCTTGATGTGAAACCTGACACTGGGCTATAGGCAGATAAAGTTCAGAGGTATATGTGGCAACGAGGTTAGAGAGAGACAGGCAGGCTGACACTACAGCAAAACAAATCGAAGCAGCTTTGTGTGGGTAACCCTGAACTGCTGCTTTGGTAGTAGCACTGTTAATGGAAATAGGCCCATCTCAGAGACAGACATGAGTGTAGACGCAACATTTAGCATTTCCCCAGACACAAACAAAGAAGCCTGTAAGCCTTGCACTGAATGAAGTCATTGTCACACTGCTGACCTTTCGCCAAAATGTACTGCAACCTCTAACCATCAATATCATTTAACCCTATCTATACACTCAATCCTGGTTGAAATGAGCTTTTTTGTTGTAGCTACGCTTCTTTGTGCCAGGGAAATGGTCCAGTAGCATAGAGTTTAAAGCAGCAGTCATGTATGAGGTTTACAGTAATACAGCTACAGTAGCAGAATTAGTAAATATCTGTCATAATAAAAGAACATCTTTCACAAACAGTACACATACACAATAACATACATTTCCCAAGCTTATCAGTGCACATTTTAAAAACATGCTGCGCAATTGCATTCCAACTACACTCAATACAATGTTCAGACTAGCTTGCACAAATAGGGAGGAGAACTATGTGGACACAAAATGGCTTTCTTAAGCTAATCTCTTCAACAAAAACTCATAATAAAAATGTAGCCACCACAGCAGTTTGCACTGTACAATCTCCCTGTTTGTAGAGGTGTCTACCAATAGCAATGAGTTTTTAATCCGTTATAATGGCTCTAAGTCACTTCAGTAGCCCAGGTAAAATACCCAGAGAGAGATAGAAAGCTGCAAATGACAATCATCAACGCTCCATTAACAAGGAGCTTTAAGAATTGAATCAAACCTGAATAACCTAATAACCTAACAGCTAGCAAACATGAGAGTCACACTTTATTTCTTAGCTCTAAGAGTTCCACATCTGTTTCTCATACTTGATCCTGGGCAATCTGGTGGACAACAATCAATGTCAGTTTTTCTCCTTGAAGAAAAAACAAATCATATGAACGTGAAAACAAAGTTGAGAACTTTCCTGAAGCTCTTTAAGGATAATGCTGGTGTTATTTTATCTTGTTATTATCAACATATCTACAGACCAAAACCAACCGTTGATTTATCCGAAGAAGTACAATCTTTTTAGCCACAGACCGAAGTACAGATGTGCTGTAGAACTTCATTTTCTAATCTATTGCACACCATCAAAACCGGCATGGGAGAATAAGATCGATATGAAAAGTAGCGGACTAAAGCAGCAAAGTTTAAGTTATACCAGTTGAAATCTTAAGATAAAAAAACACTTCTTTAACTCATTTTGTGCTGGCATTGTGCACATGGTCCATCAAAAAAAGAAAAAAGAAATGTTAAAAAATGAGGTCACTGAGTAGGTCGCTGTCAGTAGGATAAGATGAATTTTTAGTTTTGGTCTTTCCATTTGTCGATAGCAGTAAACAGATAATATAATGCAAGCGGTATCCTTTAAGATCTTTTAGCTGTAGTGGTAAATTGAAGCTATGAGGAGTTTGTTGAGTTTAGCAGCCCCCGTGAACAAAAGCTGCAATGAGCACCACTGCCTCTTGAGAAATGCTGAACCTCGTAGCTGCTTTAGTCAAAGCCCAGGACTAAGCTTGAGAAATACAGCCTAAAGTATGACTATCACATTACAGACACAGTTAAAAGACCTGAATATCGATATCCGTATGTTTTTTGTAAAGGCATGTGTTGTGTTTTAACAAGTGTCTCCAGAAAACATTTATCCTGTAAGAGGTGAAGAGTTCAAGTGTTGAGGAGTTTCTGGAGGCGTTTTGTGGTCTAGAACCTCTTTGAGTCAGCAGATGAGGCAAGAGTCCCTGAGTTAGTGGAACTGGTCGTGGTGCCAGAACCAGAGTTGGAATTGGATGAACAAAAGTTGGCAGATTTCTTCTTGGGCGGGTTCTTCAGTGTACCAGTACGCTCCTTGACTTTGTATTCCAGTGTGCTATGGGGCACCCCGTAAACCCCCTGGGCCTTGGACACGCTCATGCGCCCTGCCATCACCATAGTGATGGCCTCTTCCAGCAGGTCGTGGTCGTACTGGCGGTATCTCCCGCGTTTCTTTCTTGGTTGCTTGTCTTTATCTCGGCTGCCTGCCCCCTCTTCTGAATCATCCAACGAGGACCCTCGTGTTCCCAGGCGATGAGGTGACTGGTTGGCAATGCCCGGACAGCCGTGTGGTAGGAAAGGAGGTCTGAGTTTGAAGAGAGATGAAGGCCTAGCAGCACCTGTCGATGAACTGGCAATACCTTCAGTTGTTGAGGTTCGTTGATGTAGGTTTTCAGCCACGCTGCAATTCTCAGCTGGGATGGACCTGTTGTGGTCAGACATGGAACGGACCTGAGGAATACGCAATGGTGTGGGTGGCTCCAGGCTAGGGGTGGGGCTTGGCGGAGGCTGGAGAGCATCCCTGAGCTGGGGAAAAGAGTGGGGGAGGAGTTTCTGTAGACCGCTTGGCTGATGAAAGCCGAGAGAGGATGACGAGAAACTTAAGTCTCCGTTCTCCTCTGCAGCTCCTCCGATTTCCGCCCGCTCTGCCCATGCTGCCACCTTCTGCAGAACAAGACGGGCTTCACCACCTAGCATTGACGACATCACATTGTACGATGTCACTTCATCCCTGAAATCTCTGCTTCCTGGTGCAAGTTGATGTAGCATTCCCAGCCTTCCCTCGGCCCAATCATCCAGACGTTGCCTCAGGGTGTGAAGAGGTATCCCGTAAAGCAACGCTGCCCGCTGCTCCTGCAGCCTCCCTGATCGTATATCCTTCAAGGCCTTGGACAGCAAACCCTCAGACAGCTCCAAGCTCCTCTCAATGTACTCCTCCTTCTGCCTGCGCTGCCTCCTAGGGATGGGAGGACCAAACAGCAGGGTCAGGATGGAGGTGATGGAGGGGGTTTGATTTTGGCATAGGGAACAGGGGGGGTGCAGAGCGAGGGGTCCACTCCTTTATGCCTTGTGTTGGTAACATCACTGCGACTGTTTTGTTTCATGTATGTCTGTTCTCAGTCTGTTTCTGCGCCCTCACACACACACTCACACACACTGATGTTGTGTGTTTCACAGGCACACACATTCTTTGTGTGTGGCAAAGCCTCTTCACGTCCAGGTGGGACAGTCTGTGAATGGCTGGGGTTACTTTGACGCTCACACACAACCCCTGTAGTTTTGTGATATCCTTCAGTGAGAGTCCTACATGCTTGAAGGTTGAATAATCAAACTCATCATATCTGGATCAGTAAAACAAGGAGGTAAAGTCGTTGTGAGGTATTGCAATGCTCTCCTCATTGTACAATCCTGAGCTGTTGGCAAATGTTATAATACGGTGCCATTGCTGTGACGTTACCGCTCAAGAGATAAAAGAGTCAACCCCAAAGAGCCACCACCAAACGCAAGCTATTCTTATGAAGACTAATAAAGAACTGACCCAAAGCACTGCCAAACGAGGGGGTATGCATTATCATTCGGGCCAGAGAGGTGTTAATTAGTTAACTTAAATCAAGTAGCGCTGGTAAAAATGACAGTAACACAACAGTAGTGATGCTAATCTTCCAATCTTAGTCATGCTGGAAATGCAGTGGACAACAGTGCTGAACTCAGTTAGAAACGGGGATTTCCTCACATGCAAAATTATGTTTAGTGGGTTTGGACAAAAATGCCTCGCTGATGTAAATTTATTATCTTGAACTAAGAAGAACCCCCAGTTTTAGCCAATGGTAATGACAGGGCTCCCTCGTGCATTTTGCCACGAGGACGAACACCACTCAAATTTAGACAGAGGGAATCCAAGAATAAGAAACTCTTACCCTGAGGCTTTGTGACTAGACGAGGATGTTGATGAAGTTGCTGAGCAGGCCGAGTTCCTGTTGGAGAGGTCGAGCACGCCATCTGTGAAAAGACATTTTGAACTGGTTAGGGTTGGAGTTACAGCACCATGGTACCTTTTGCAAGCGTCAATGTTATAGTCTTAAAACATTCACTGGCTTTGAATTCATAAATTATTTGATGCTTTTCTGTACCTGGTTCACGTTCACTCTCTTTCTCCTCCTGGGTTCGGCTCACTGTGAGGTCCAGAGGGGCATCTGATGTTTCAGACAATGGTGATGAGGTCCTTGTTGTAACACCATTTGTACTGGTGTGGAGCAGGCACTTGGACGCGTACTCCAATGCAAACTGATGAATCATCTTTTTCATCAGCTCCTGGGCAACCAGAGGGATGTTGGAATCACAGCCAAGGGAAACATCTAATGAAGAAGGCAAAGATGCAGGTAGAAGTTAAAAAAAATACATAAAAAGCATGCCTTCCATTATTCTTACAGGGCAAGAAAAAAATATATATTTTGGACCTCACAGACAACCATTTCTGATATCTTGCTGTGCAGATAGGACAGATTCATTCTTCTGCCATTTGTTTACTTCCAGGGAGGAGAGGCCAGTCTGATTATATACACTGTCACTGATAGAAATGTGTCCACTGGTCACTGGAGTTTTAAAGTGTACAGTAAGTTCGCTATTTTAGACATTAAGCCCTGTTTTTGGGACTTTTGGAGTGAATTAGAGGTGTTCTCATCGCAACTTTGACATTTGGTGCTGAACGGAGCATTTGGGTATTCAACACG
>JBCAUF010000134.1:14433024-14445969 GCA_038406115.1 Haemulon aurolineatum
TCAATGTAAGGGTGGGGGGGCTGCCGTGTTGAATACCCAAATGCTCCGTTCAGCACCAAATGTCAAAGTTGCGATGACAACACCTCTAATTCACCCCAAAATTCCCAAAAACAGGGCTTAATGTCTAAAATAGCGAACTTACCCTTTAACATTCATACCCCAGTAACTGCACCTTGTATTAGACTACTATGGACAATAATGTGATTCAATATGATAGTTTATGGCAAACCTGTCTGGTTATTTCATACCATAATGATTTCCTGGTTTTCCAGAAATTAAACTAAACTATTGTTATGAAATCACACTATTGATATTGCCCCCAGCTTTGTTAACTATATGCTTTGCAAATGTGGCACTTATTACCACATACTGACCTGAGCTAAGCTGAGTTGTTGAGTCAATGACTTTCACATTCATAAATCAACATTTGAATCAGTTCAATTGTCAAACAGTCAATTTTCTGGGGTGACTCCGAGGGCATCTCCACATTTTAAAAACTCTTGTGCTAGCATATAAACAGTTACTAGCAAGAAACTGTGCCATGATAAACTGTGAACAGCGTGGTCTGGATTATCCAAAGGGAACAGGACACTGTGTGATAAGATAAATCAAATGTAGTGTTTAATTAAATTCATTTCACCACCATTGTATTAGGTTGTCAGCAGGAACATCAGAGAAAGATATCTTAACACTCATGTAAATATCAAGCTCTGCTAAATACTCCGCGGTGTGAAAAATTAGGATTTGACAATTTGATTAGGGACACACTCATGAAAGTCTGCAGAGAGCTTGTGACACACAAACATGCCAGTGTATCCATGTGCCAGAATACCAAGGCAATCTGCAGCCTTTATTAAATCACAGCAGACCACTCCTGTTTTTCAATCACACCAATTCTGAGTTACAGCCAATTCTTCAGTTTAGATAACAACTGAATAACTACAGGGTAAAAAGGATAATGGCTGCACACATACAACGCAAGCTTTAGTATATCATAAATTGACACGTTTGCACTCGGTGAGGGGCGCACACCCGACTCACCTTTCTTGTGAAACACAGCTTGGAGGAATCTGTGTGCTGAATGGCTGCTTTCAGAGATGGTTGGAGCCTGACAGGGAGAGTAATCAGACGGGGAGGAGAGGGGCGATGTGGCTGCAGGTATTTGATCCTAAAAGGAGAAAATTAATGTGTTACTTTATTGACGGCTCTTACTGTCATGAACATAGTATATTTCATATCTTAAATTAAATGATGCAACTATTACAGCTGTCAAGAGCAAACAACAACTAAACCTGGCTCGAATGACTAACACTATTTGCAAATTATCTTGAAGACAGGTTCTTACACTGAGTTTGTCCAGGGGGAGGTTGCAGAATGAACACTGAGAGCAGCTTCCTTCTGGGGACCAGTCATCTACCACTTCAGGTTCACAGTCTGACAGACAGAACATCACATAAACGGGCATTAACACATCAAGGATCAACCAGCCTCCTACTGTAATCACAATGCATAATTTGAGAGGCAGAAGTGGTTTCCAAACTACATTATCACACTAAATTTATGCAAGAAAACACTTTACATGTTGCAGACAATAAATATATCTCAGCCAAGATCTATCTGGACCGTTTGCAGCAGGTCACGCTCAGCACAAAGCTCTTGCACTCAGAAGAAATGAGTCACATTATAGACTCCGACTAAGTGTGCAGGATTTTTTTGTCTCTTTCACTGCACGCGTTAGACCAACATAATTATTGCTCTTAATAACGTTGGTTGTTGTAGACAATCGTGAGTAATAGACCAAAGAGCAGGAGTGCTTTATGGCAGATTTTGACATGTTATTATATTTATACATGGTTTCTCAATTGAATTTTCTAAATGTTAACATAATCTGACTAAATCAGTATTTTTAATATTAAAAGGCAAACGCATAAATGTTGCACAATTAGCATTTTCACCCTGCAATCGATCATGGCTGCCAAGTTTCTATCACACATCATATGATTATGTTCCTGTCTAGCCTCAGACAAACTCCAGATGGCACTGCTGACTGAGTTGAAACCGCATAGAGTGTCAAGCAAGCTGTGTCTTTTGGCTGCTAGTGGTAGTATCAGTGGCATGTTATAGCGCACTGTAAGGTAATGGAGACAGTAGAGCTACCATGAGTTATGAGTGGTGTGTATCTACCCATGTCCAATTTGGATAAATCTACACTACATTTCAAAGTTGACTTGACAGGATTCAGTTTTATTCATTTATTATTTTACGAATTATTTTGCATTGTCTGAACAAGGATTAAGTGTGTGAATTTTGACTGAGTGCCTACAACAGAGAGTGGACAAAATCTGATTCCTTACAGCTACAAGAAGCCACATGAAGTGTTATTATGGTAATTAATGTCGAGCAAATGGCCCCAAATAATATTCACTACCTCAACACTGGCAGTGATGTACAGGCCAACATATCCTGTCCCCAAAGATGCATTTTTCATAGAAACACTGCAGGGTGGGTATTGTGTCAGTCTCATTCATCTAAATTGAGCATTCTCATCATCACTACATGGGCTTATGCCCTTGCAAACAAAATGCATTTTAATTCATTAACTTGACTTAGATTGACTCACGTTTGATACCATGCTGCCTTCTTAAATGAGTAGCAAGGTTCATTTTATTATGGAGCTGCGTGTCTCATACACTGACAGCTTTGTAAAGATTTTTGTTTGTAGTCATCCTTCTCTTTTTGAGTCTGACATTCTTCTAAACTTTCACCAAGTGGAGTCTTTATTGTCTACCAAGTGTTTTGTTTTTTTACAGAAGTGGGTGATGTGACTTTAGTTTTATTGCAGTTGAGAAACACAGACACAAAGCAGAGGCACGTGAGATTTGCTTTCAAGGTTAAGCAAGAATATGATCAAATCTAAATTAAATTTTTAGTTACATGTCAGACAACATACAGAAAGAGCTACATGTGGCTCAAGGGGGAAAATTTTAAATCATTTTAAACTGAGCAGTTGTATGTAGTTGTGGGTCAAACTTCAAAAATGACAGGGGTAATATCATATACCAGTCAACCAGGAAACCTGAATGTGACACACAGTGTTGACTAGATGTTTACAGTGACTCATCCCACATTAGGCATCCTGCTGCCATAAACACTAGAGAAGCCAATGCAAATCTATCCATGGCTGAAAATATTCCACAACAAATGCAGTGTTTAGCCCTGTCAGCATAATATTTGGGATTAATTAATTGGCCCTTAAATGAAAACTAAATATTTGTAGCAACTTTTGAAAGTGCGTCATAGGAACAAATGTGCGCGAGTCTACCAGCAACAGACAGGATTGAGAAATCAGAAGATGTTAGAAGACAGACTAAGACATTGTTGGTTTTTGCCATTTCATATTATTTTTGTTGCAAATAAACATAGAATTCACTCATGATTACATAAAATCTTCAAGACATTTTAATGTACAAACACAAAAACCCACCATCAAATAAATTGAGGTCTCTCAGCAGCAGTGGGCCATAGATTCCCTCCAGAATGCTTTCAAACCCTGCAAGACACAGCAGCAAAAACAATCCTTCAGTACAGACATGAACAAGATCAGCATGCATGAAATGCTTAGCATTCAGATAATGTATGGCCATGCCCTTTATACCAGTGCCAAATAAGACCAGTTTTACTGCCTGGTGGATAAGAGCACTATTGTAGGCAGCTGTTTACTTCAAGCAGATCCCCACCCAACACCTGTAATGTGATCACTTGCTAAACACCAACAATAAACAGTAGCATTAATGACTTTAATATTTCAATGTTGATTTTTCTTTTGTTTGGTATAGTCTAGATTAGATGTCACCCTTGTTAAATAATATAAACAAGACATAAATCCAGTTCACTTCGGGTGAGCTGGACTGAAGTCATCGGTTCCCGTGTTCAAAATAGACCCCTGACATATATATGCTTTTCTCATATTGCACTGACATTAGCTGCCCTAACAAACGCAGCGATAATCCCCTCCCCCCTCAAATAACACAACACAGCATCAACGTTAGCACGGCTCGTTAGCTTCTGCATTAGCACAGCTGTCATATATGTCAATAAACAAATCCAGCTAACATTACAACTGTCTTGTTTAGCTACAAATTACATGATACGCCTTAATGCAACGTACTCGACATGCCCTCAGTCATATGCAGACCTCAGAGAGCTAGCACCGGCGAGTAGCGAGCTAGCTCAGAGAGGACAAAGAAAGGCTAGGCAGCTGGTAAATATTAGCCTGGCAGCTTAACTAAACTTAACGCTGAAGCGATGAAAACCAACTGTGATGATGCCAGGCTACACTAGCTAGCTATCAGTTCGCTATTAGCGTCGGCTAGCGGATCCCTCTGCTATCGGGCGAGATCTCTGTGAAGCTCGGCGGCGGCTTTTCTATCTTTCTTTCTTTCTTTTTTTGAATTTTTTTTTCCAAAATATGAAACTGCACATGGATGCATACCGACGCAGTGTATCAATTTGTGTCGCCAAGAATCAAGTTCCCGCCGAAACCCTTTCCTTTCTGCCGTGCATTTGGAGCACTGCACAGTCGCCATTCTCGACACCCCCCTCTCTCTCTCTCTCTGTCTCTCTCTCTATCTCTCCCTCTCCCTCTGTCTGATCAGCAGGAAGCGGCTCCGTCCGTCGGTCCTCCCCCTCCTCCTCCTCCTCGTCGTCTTCTTCTTCTGTTAGTTTTGACTGGCGGCTCGCATCCAGCTTATAGGTGGATTTCCGCCACCTACCGGACTGGAGTGTGGCAAATTCAATGTGCAGATAGGATAGATTACAGGAAGAAAAAAAAAACAAAAAAACATATATCAAACCCAATCCATTAATCCTGTTTCCCTCAACTACTTGCTCACATACCCCCTGCTTCCTGATCTTTGCAACATGTTCCCTACTGTGAAGCTCACATTTTCCCTTTCCAATGCTGTTTTTAATTCTTTCATCTCTTTCTCTTTCTCATATACGGTTCCATAAGAACCATGATAGGAACATGCTGCACCCTCGTCGTCGTCTTCTTCTTCGCTAGTTTTAATGGCGACCTGCAAACCAACGTACAGAGGTTCGTACCGCTATTCACTTCAAAGGAATCACTATTTGCCAACTTTACAGAAGTGTTTAGATTGGCAAGATATTTGTAGATGTATCTTGGATAAAATAAAAAAGTAAAGTTTGCCTTTATCCAGGAAAACCAAATTGTACTACTACTATTAATATATGATGATAATATGGCATGATAATACCTTTAATAGTTCCTCCAATTGAGAAATCTATTTATTAACATATTCATATACATTTTGTTTTTAAAAGATAAATTATAAAATTTAGGTAGGTAGGCATATGCAAGCTAAATTGCGAAGTTTACCTTTTATTACTGAGGTAAAACGTAATTTTAATATAATAATCATAATACTAGTAATTACTACTGCTACTACTAGGCTACTACTACTAATAACAATAATAAAAACAGCAATACGCCTAATAATAACAATAATGCCTTTAATAGTCTCTCCAATGGGGAAATTTATATTATTATATTCATATCAAACCCTGACATATTTTACGTTTTTGTTTTTTTATATTTATTTTTTAAAATATTTTTAATTTACCTGTCTTTATATTTGGGTGTGTATCTCTTTACATTTAATTATTGCTGTTTACTTGCATCATTGTATTAAGAAATGAATTGGAATTAATTAAAAGCAAAAAAAAAGTGTTTGCACTGTATGGGCTTTACTGCAATACCCTCAGCTTACCTGGGGGAAGAGGCTGTTTAGAAATAGGGCATTTTTGCCCTGAATGCAGTGAAATCACTCACATTTTCTGTGCCTCTCAATTAAAAGCCTACCAAAGACATTTTCATTAGGTGTAAGTTAAAGATAGATGGATAAAACAGGAATAGTCATATAAGCCTCTTATAACCTAAAGCCATTGACCTTGATAAATGTGATGATATGGTCCTGTTGCTTTCTGATGACAGCTGCAGTTGTTGAATGCTAAAACAATACATTCCAATGTTCACATCTTTACAGCTAGGGTAGTACATTATCTATATATAGCATGTGGTCATGTGGGTGGATGGTCACATGAATACATACTGGGCTCACTAGAATATACTGTGTGTATACTGCACCCCCCCACTGGCTGCTATTTAGCTCTACTGCATACAGTATGTGATAGGTTTAATTTGTGAATGATTTTCTGATGTTAAAGAGAAACAAATGGACAGAAACATAGTTCTGTGAATTGTCTCAAGTTGTCTGCTCTATTTTATTTACACAGCTTGGTCTATACTTTGCATGGTGCACACTCTCAAAAGGCTGTTTGTTGTGGCATGGCTGAATTCATTTTTTATATAAAGATTTTGTCAACCAGTGATAAATTCATTTGTGCCACTAATGTATAAAACCATACTTGAGAATTATTGCACTGTTTGTATCAGTATAGTATCACATCTCAGCTGAAAGCTTTGTGACAGAGTCTGGCATGGACTGCCAGCTCCTCCTCAGTGCAACCACATGAGGGCAGCAGAGATCTTCAGGTTTTTCAGAAAACATCCGTTTGGTCTTGTGTGCATTAGATTGAAACATTGTCACATATGAAGCAACTGAATGTCATTCATGCCACTCTCCAAAACCTTATTAATATTGTTTCTTCGTTTACATCCTGTGAACAGAGTCCCCTGATCATTAGGGGATCCAAATGGCCAAGTTTCATTATTTGAAAATTTGTTGATAAAAAATTTAATTGATTGCAGATTTGATAGGATTATATGACACATAACCCTCTTGTTTCATGGTGGATCTGGCATTTTGCAGGACCTTTTTTGATACGGAGCCAAAATATAGCTTTGTAAAGACCTTTTCATTATTTCAGTTGACAGTGTGTTTAAATGGCACACATTACCAAATTAAGATGTGATAAATTAAATTACACAAATCAACACACAGCAAATATCTGGCCAGGTAATCCACCAATAAGAGAACTGGTTGGTCTCTGGGGCGCGAGGCGAAATATAAATATAATTAAGATTTTATGTGTATTCCTGCGCTGTACTTGATGGGTACTTGGATGGGTGTATACTACTGCACAAAGATTCAATGGGGGCCTCCAGCTCATATTTGCCCCTGGGCCCCAGGTTCTGGATAATCTGGCTATGCATCCAGTAATGGAGAACATCAGAAAGGTATGAGAACAAGCAACAAAAAAAGGGGTTCACGGAGAGTGTGCCTGTGATTGAGTGAAGGACAGAGTCAGGGAGGCCGATTAGAGAACATATGAACTGGAGTTATAAAGAGCGGTGGAGGGCTGTAGAGCAGATAGGGCGATGTGATTGAATGTTGAACTCGGAGGAGGCAGCAAGTGTCACAGGCCCAGGTGGAATTCGTTGTCACGGTGACTTAGAGCGTGGTTGCCGTGGAGATGGTGATGAAAGACGGCGGTCTGGTGAACGGTACTTCTGGGCCGGAGCGTGACCAACAGCATGCAGCCCAACGTGCCCCGGGGACAGAGATGATTGCGTGCCGGGTCACCACAGTGGTTTGTGTGTGCGTGTGCACGTCTGTTTTGTATGCTCATGTGTTCGAGCAGAGCAATACCTCAAGTGTGACAGCATATATGTATTTAGCGATTATGAAGTAAGTGGCAGCTTAGCACCGAGGTGGTGGTCCCTCTGCTGCCTCTGCAGTAGCCCAGAGGAACTTTTAACACCTCAGCCACCAACGTATCTCATTACTGCAACACCGCACAGTCCTAACGGCAGTGAGGGCCACTCACGAGGTGTGTGTGCGTGCGCGTGTGTGTGTAAGCCTGAGTATGAATGCACCTGGATCTTGTTATGCAGTTCAGAAGAGGGGCACAGTAGCTACACATTTTAATTTCCCTCAGTTTCACCGCCTCAACAAGTCCAAGCACAACAGCCAGAAATAGACCGCGTTGACAAACTATCGGGCATTAAATATAGCCACAGGATGAAGAAATCAAGAGAACTCATTACACCCAAGAATAAAGCACGTCCTCAAAATAACTAAGGCAAGACCAAATCATCCATCTCATTTAGTCTAACTCATTCCTCCTTCCCACTTTTTTCCACCTCGACCCCGTCACCCCTTTCTTCTGTTGCTCCGTCAGCTCCCTCAAGAGGGCAGTGCCTACGATGCTTGTTAAGAGAGTTTCGGTCAATTAAATTTACAGGTGCATTCCATGAGCACATAGGTTTTTTAAGATGATTAGAACCAGTTCTCCCTACGCCATAAAAGAAACACCTCACATATTTAATATAAACAGGATTTAGCTGGTATTAGTAGGGTTTTATTGAGCACACTAACAATTAAAGTGGCTCAGCATGCTGGCTCCGTATGAACTCACTCTCCTCGCCCTGTGTGCCCTCGAACTGACTGTGACGCATGTTTCCCATTGTTATTTTCAGGTTTTATCTCGTCCTAAATTCAAGACATCTTGCTGAGTTTACTGCGTTGTAAGTATAGGGGTAGGAACCTCAGTCTTTTTGCACACGTATGAATGTGGCGTTGAATTCCTCAGATAGACTTTATTTAACTGCCCTGTGCTGTGCACAAACCAGTGGGGATCATGTTTAATTAGATGGGGCTCGATGAATTAGAAAAATACTACAACAAGGCGCTACGTCTAAAAGCTATAGGCTTGCAGCTGGGGGTCTGGCTGTTCTTAAGGTGGTGATTTGTGACAGTTGATGGATTGAGTATGCTATTTGTGCTAATACTTGAATCCAATATGTTAAATCATTTGCACATCGAATGAATCAAAACAAGCCTTTAAATGGGGTGAAACCACAGTCGCACCAGATTGGGAGAGTCCGGGGTCTCATTGAATTGCTGGCAGCAACCTCCTGCATAATCTGTGACATGGCACAGACGCCCACCACACTCTGTGCGGGGCCCTTCAAATGGGATTTTCAAAAATCACTTATTTAACCCACTTTGAGAGGCTTGGCATTGTTTTTATGAAAACATACAGAGGGGAAAGGAATATGAACGCACAGAAAATAAATATGGAAATGATTACCTGGGTGTTTTTTGAGCGCTTGAGTGTCTGCGCATGTACAGTGTATATGCATGAGTGTGTGAGGTTAGAGTCCTGGGGATCGGTATTATGGTTGGAACGTGGCCATTGTGATTACTACAGAGGTGCAGTATTCCCGTCCCTGCAGAATCCAGCGCGAACCCTCACTTCAGCTTCCCATGTCTGCACTCGCTGTTGTGCAAGCGACTGCATAAAGACATCTGTTTAGAATTCCTGGCTTTAAATGAGAGATGATGGTCGCTGTACGACGCGGTGATGTTTATTTGCGATGGAGCCTTTCTCGACATTCCTCCCTAAAGCTCTGCTCATACGTTCTGGCTCACCGAACAGATATATCCCACATTCTGGAAGCTGTGCATTAGAGTGATAAGCTGCAAAATTGGGGGAATAAATGGGGTAGGCAAATGGGAAGGAGGAAGGAAAGGCAGTAAAGTGAGAAAAGGAGTGTTTAATCTGAGGAGGAGGAGAGCGTGTGGACATGCATGCAGAGACCTGGAGAGCTACACTGCTGTGCAGGGAGACACCAGGCCGCTGTCGATTTGAAGAAGCCTTTCATTACTTCTGCTCTGTCCAGCTGGTTCCAACTGACCCCCCTCACTCTGCCGCTCTGTCTGAGCTGTCTGTCTTTTGTGCATCTGTGCAGGTCTTTAGGTAAGGCAGGGCTCTGTGCGATGTGTGTTGTTCAGGGGGTAAAAAGGTAAAAAAAAGGGGCTCAAAGGGCTTATGCGGCGCAGGAGCACTATGGAGGATTATCATTAATTCTGAGCACAATAATGCACTTGACTTTGAAGACAAATGCTAATGCACACACACACACACACAAACACTTACCATTTGGGGAGGGCGAAGGTGCACTGTGGAGGGGGGCTGGAAGGTGGAGGGTCATTTTAAGTGGAGGTGCGCGGGGCCAGACCTCGCCCCAGGGACGATGGGGGGGAGGGAGGCGAGGGCGGGACGAGAGGAAACAGTCAAACTAAAAACACATGCAAGGTCAAGTGTACTCCTTCATCTAGCGTATAATGGAGGATAGAGCCAAGAAAGAACCATGCTGCCCTTATCAGTCTGGATTTTTCTGTCCACTCCTTTTCTTGTCTGCATTTCATGCATTATCGGTCTATAGACTTTTTACTTTTGACCAAGTCTTGACTTCAGCCCAGCAGACCAGCGTTTGATTTGCTCCTGTTTTCTCCATCAGAGGAATAATACCAAACTCAGGCCCATTGTTTCTCAAACCGAGCTGTTGATGTTTATCCATGCATTGATTCTGTTCCGCTTGGATGACTGTACCTCTCTTTTCAATTACCTCAGCATTTACCTGTAAATGGGCTCTCCCACCACCCATCTTGATTGGCTACCCATCAAATTCACAGTCCAATTTACAATCCTTGTGATCACTTTCAGAACTCTGTATAGTTAGATATCATCTATATTAGTGATTTATTCAGCCTTGTCTCTCTGGTGATTTATTAGCCCTGGGCTTAAAAATAGTGCTCTAAAATGATGGAAGATAAAAAGATTAACGCCTGTGAAATAAAATGACAAATTTTGATCTGACTAAGCACCACCAGGGACTGTAACGTTGTCTATTTAAAGGGGTAATAATCAGTACTTGCATGATAATTATGACGATGTGAAAGGGGTCACTCATTGTCCTGAACCAATTTATCACCTGAATCTGCAGCTTTATTCGCTTATTTGTGAGTTGTCTGCACCACTACTTTACTTTTATGGTTCACCGTCACCGCTCTCATAGCATTTGTTTTTCGGCCACAGCAGGCAGCTGTTGTCAGACAAACAGCTTGGCACAGTAAAGACAGACACAGTGAGTTACTAACTGGTGAACAAAGTAGAGCATTTGGCAGCTATAGGGGCAGATATTTCCCCCAGGAGTTGCTGAAGAGACTGACAAGTGAGCTAGAAGCGACTGAACATTGGACTTTAATTCACCAGTTGGCCATAATCAACAGGAGGCGATGATGTGTCCATATTGTGCTCCCTTACTTTGCTGCCCCCAAGTGGCCAACATATGTCATTGGAGGTATAAATACCTGGCTCTGGAGTTTATGTTGGTTTCCAAGATACCTTCCTACATATGATTCTGCCCTAGTTGGCTGTATTCTTATTGACAACATTAGCCTACTGTATACCAAGATGAAGTGGGCAGATTTGTCAGGTGGTGTGAGGAATCCCATCTTCTTCTTAATGTGGACATGACTAAGGAGCCTATTGTGGATGTTAAGAGGAAAAAAGCAGAGGTTACCCCTGTCCTGACAAAAGAAAAAGTGGTGGAGGTGGTCCTTTCATACAAATACTTGGGCGTCCGCGGGGACAACAAGCTGGACTGGAAGGAGAATGCTAATGTCTTCTTTAAAAGAGCTCAGTCCAGACTGTTCTTCTTCAGGAAGTTATTCGAAGTCACCAACCCTCTTTTACCTGTTTTCTTTTTTAGTCAAGGTATTTTGGCAAGTTTCCTTTTCTATGCTGTTGTCTGCTGGGGTAGCAGCATTACAGCTGAGGACAGGAACAGGATCCACATGTTGACTGAGAAGGCAGGATCTGTTATTAGTTTGACTCCTGATTCTCTGGAGACCATCACAGCGCAGAGAACCAGAAGGAAATGTCGGAGTATTCTGTCACGGGAAAACCATCCTTTGTACAGTACCGTTACTAAGAGGAACAGGAGTAAACAGCTCTTATTGCCAAAATGTTCCACTGAAAGGTTCAGGACGTCTTTTGTGTATACAGCATTTTTCAACCTTGGTGAAATGTTTCCTCAAGTATATATTCAGTCACTGTGTGAGGCAGTTACTTGCTGTTAGTGTCAGTGTTAGATTGGATTTTCACATATTTGTGTACAATTTATTGATATCATTGTCCCCCCCCCCCCTCTCTCTCCCTCTCTCTTTCTATATATATGTATGTATACTGTATATACTGTATATTAATATTATCTAGATGTATTGTGTGTGTTTTGTGCTCTTTGTTTATGGTCCATGGTAGGCGAACCAGTTTCCCTTTATGGGATTAATAAAGTGTATCCTATCCTATATCCTATTATATGCATATATGCTCCTTCTATTCCAAAATAATAGCACTCTCAGGACACTCTGGGCACCTTTAAGAAGCAACTAAAGGCTCATCTGTGGAGCCATTTGTTTGAATTTTAATTTCCTCATATTGCGCCCGTTATTGTGTGTGTTTACCATTAATTATTGTGAGGCACTTTGCAATCTTAACTGCTATACTATTAAACTTTTTCACTTAACATATTAGACAAAATGTGTGAGAGCCTCCCTACTTTATTTCGGTGGACTCTCTTTTCGTATCCCTCTGTTTCTTGGGCACACACACACACACGGACACAGATGCAGTCTCAGGCTGCTCTTCAAAAACTTTTCAGTTGAACTGTGACTGAGAGGAGACAGGTCATAAAGCAAATATAATGTAAATTCGTGCCCCATGAGCGTGTATCTGACTTAGTGATTCTTTGATGTGTTTTCAGGAAGCATCAGCTGGTGGTGTTATTTACAACCAGCCCATAAAATCCCTTTGGCTCGGGCCAGATACTGAATTCCCCACTGTCACTGACAGAATCAAAGAAACAGTGTTTTGAGATGTCTGAAAGGGCCCCGCACTTATCTCTAAGAAAAACTATGACTAAGTTTTAATGTGGAGAAAGATGGAGAGAGAAAAACACTGCCTCCCTTATAATTCCAGTATTTTCAGGCAAGTGTGATATTTATCTATTGATAGAGAAATGAAATAGTAGTTTGATATTTGAAGCTGTCATTGCTCACAGACCGCTCATTAATCCAGACAGCTGTCTTCCTGTGTGTGTCTGTGTGTGTGTGT
>JBCAUF010000134.1:14880758-14899868 GCA_038406115.1 Haemulon aurolineatum
CGTCATGTCATTATACTTCAATTTATACAGCATATGTTAAAGCCATAGACGCATAAACTGTAAAATGAGAGCAGACTGTAGCACGTGCAATGCTTTGATTTGCCCCATGCTGAGATCATAATGATGACATTCTCGTTTGCCTTCAGCCAACAGCACAACAGAGACTTGCTGCACTTCTGATTCTTGTTTTTGTGACAAATTAATTCAAACTCCTGCATATAAATTACAATTAGAGCTTAATGTGCGCGGCACACATGCAGACTGAACGTTTTGATGTGACAGATTGTTTCTGTTGGTTTTGCTTTGACTCTGTCGTGTGATGCGAACGTGTCAGTGGCCCCTTAACACCGACGCAGGATCAGCGCTAAACCCTCGAAGTGAAGGGACGCCCGTCTGCTTTGAACTCTGCGCTGCTGTGACGTCGCCCGAGGGCACCTGTCACGCAGTATGTGCTTACATATAGCTTTTAAAATGTAAAGTGACAGGTGGCTGGTGAGATACGATACAAACCAAAAACTTGGCATCGCATGGCATCCCCTCGACACTGAATTTCACTTTGGTAGAAGATTTTCAGCTTTGTGAGCAGAGACAACGACAGCAGATCAGGAAAACGCCTCCAAGATTGGTTCCCGTGGGGCTCTAAGGTTTTCTGGGCTTTTACAAATATGTGAGATAATATTACTATTATTTTTGTTGAGGAACAGGATTTTCGAACTTTTTCTCCCCCACACAAGGAAAATGTTAAGAGTAGTGTCTCAGAGGCTGAACCCCCGCTGACCCTGGCCTCTGGGCTCCTCGTGGATGAGGATGACCGAAAGGAGATTTCACTTTCAGGGATTGATATACATCGAACACCACATAACGTCTCAGACTGACAGTTACACGTCTGAGTTAGTAAAGAGAGAGTCTTTGGTTCAGACAGAGACTGTGGCATTAGGGCTATAAGTCATGTTCATGATTTGCTTGAGTGTATGAATGTTATTAAGAGGGGGTCAGAAAAGGGGTAGCATTATGTATTAATTTCTTTGGTCTGGCTGGATTATTCAGCATTTCATCAGATTTGCTATGAATATATTATTCTTGACATGCTAGAGACGGGTGTTGCAGAATTTCAAAAGTCAAGTTGAGGGTCCAAACAAAATTTTAACAACCCTGGGGAGGGTCTTGCTTAATTTTCAGACTGACATATTACATTCATTATATTTTTACTGCTGGTTAGAAGAAACTGACAGCACATTTAACTGCTTTCTTGTGTTTTGGTGCCCCAGGATCTGCACAAACTGTCATCTTCTTCCTCAGAGATATTACAAAATCGTGTTGTATCATTAGTTGTCATAGCAATACAGATGTGACTCACTTTCATAATGTGAGTTTAGGAGCTTCTTGCATTAAAATGGGCACTTGGGCAATTTAGCATGGGAGCTGTGAGACAGATTAAAAAAACTAAGAAGCCAAGATATCCAAAGTTTCTAGTCAGGGTCAAGCTCCAAAAACGCAGGATCCTACACTTCACATAATGCAACTCAATAGGTTATTTTGTACGCATTAAACTAAAAGACTGAATGGAAAATTCATCCAAAGTGAAATATCAGTTTGATCCTGAACTTATGATCCACTGTCAGGACCTACACACGTCACATCATAAAATGGAAATAAGGCCAACTGATCCTGGGTCAGTGCTCTGGGACCACCTCTACCTCCAGCAGTTCTGGCAGTTGGTTGGGGTCACTCACATAGGGAGGTAGAACAGTGTAATTGGGAACTTAGATCACCGTTATCCTTCGTCTCTCCTCCTCCTTCTCCTTCTCCTTGTCCTTCTTCTCCTTCTTCTTCTTTCCCCTCTTCCTCTGCTCCCTCCTCTTCCTCTTGCTTGATGAAGATGTCCTTAATGAAAATAAGCTCCTTCTTCAACTCCTCCTGCTCCTCTTCCACCAGGGAGGAGAGATAGGCTTGGACCTGAGAGCAGATGTACGACTTTATCAACACTATTCCCAAAAAGACTGCGTTTCTGAAAAGTACTCTATATTCTCGACACTTGTTCCTCACCTTCACCTCGCTCTCGTTGGACAGGATCTCCAGGGCCTCGAGGTGTGACAAGCCCTGGTAGTCGTCAAACAGAATACCGTAGTGAGCTGTGGGAGCACTGATTGGCTGGTTGCCCAGACGTGCCCGCTCTTTCTCTTTGGCCTCTTTCAACATCTGAAAAAAAAAATCCCAGAAAAACCTTCATTAACCCTGCGGCAGAGCTGTCATTTCAAAGCAATTACAGAAGGTGGATTTCCGCTAAAAATCGCCAAATTATTCCGTCCACACAGACACAAGTTTTCCATTATGTATCTGATAGGAGGAGACGTGTTGACTTTCTGTGAACGTCCGTGCATGTGTGAGTGTGTGCCTCTCCGTGCCTGGCTCAGTGATGCGGTCTTCTGCATCAGGGTCTTGGTCTTTTTGAAACCAGGGTCACTCTCAGCGAGAACAGTCATGGTCTTCTTTCCAATGAACTCCAAGGCATCCAAACCTCCACTGATCACAGACTTACCCTGGCAGAGAGAGAGAGGGAGAGACAGAAAAAGGCAAATTACCAGAGCAACCAAGGAACATTTAAAACAATTAGGAATGATTATGAATATGAATACTTATTGTTGAAATGAGTAGATACTCATCCCTGACTACATGTTGCTACTTGTCACAGTGATCATGAAGAAGGTGACTCTACTCTACTTGTATATCGGCTACAATATAGTATAAATGTATTTATAGTATATAGTTTAGAGAATATTAAAGACCCAAGATGAAACTGACAAAAGGGTGGGACTGAGAGAAAAAAAGGCACTATTACAAATCTGTCAGCTACTTCAGCACCACGGACAGCACTATGGATTCATGGATCAATACGCAGCAGTTAGGCTGCTGATATTTCAGAGCCATGTCAGTTAGATAAAGGGATCAATGAGTCAGGCAGACGAGACGAACACATTCAACTAAACAATCCATTTGCCCCTGCTCTCTCTCTCTATGAGACTAGGAGATTGAGAAGGCAGGGTTAGCAGGTTAACAAGGTTATCCCCTTTTCTGGCCATTTTGCCAACAAAGGGGGTGACCTGCTGTTTGCAAGGCAGTGGACATCTCACAACTTATGCTTTGCTATGGTTTTATTTAGTCTCTATGCAAGTTATGCCGGTTCATTCCATTAAAATTTGAAGAAATGATAATGAAACAAAAAAATACTCATGGGAAATAAAAATGATAACATGCAAGTCAAAATTCTGACTTACTCAATGAAAATTATTATGGACTAAGGCAAAATTATATAACTGTAATCATATAAGAGAGATTGTAAATCAAGATATTGACTTTCTAAGTGAAAATTCTTAACTTCCAACGAAGACATGAATAAAACAGAATGTGATCGTTTACTTTTAGGCCCATACTCAAATGAAAACAGTACAAAGACAATATATTTCATGTTTTACCTCATCAACTTCACAGATTTTTGTAAAAAAAAAAAAAGCTTTGTGAAAAGATATTACTCCGTGGGCTTGGGAGCACTAAGCACTGAGGCATTTTTTAAATTCCAAGATTATGACACCTCATCGAATTTTAGGACATTTTGAAATCCAGTACATTTTGAAAAGTCTAAATATTGATTTACTAAAAGTTTGAAATAATAAGTCATACACACTGCCAATATCTCACAACAGGGCAAAAAACCTGGAGTAAAATTTCCTGAACTAAGCAATTGGAAATCAGTGAGTTTATCTCCACTTGAAGGCTTTCATCACAAGATTTTTGTAGCTGGGTGGACAGTTTCGCAGTGTGTGTGTGTGTGTGCGTGTTTGTGTGTGAACTCACTGTATTCTGCATAGCGTGTGTGATCGTAGAGAAGACGCCGCGGCCAGAAGCTGCAGGACTCACAGAGGAGGACTCCCCAGAGACGGGCAGGTGAGCCTCTCCACCTTCGTCCCCTCCCTCTCTCAGCTCCTCCGCTCCCTCCTCCTCTTCTCGTGCCTCCTCTCCCACTGAGGTCCTGTGGAGGCGCAGAGCCTCTCCGGCCTTTGTCTTAACCGAGGTCAGACTCTGACCTGCACGCAGACATGCACAGAGGTGAAGACTCAAGGCAGAAATATAAAGCGGTGAGAGGAAATAACAAGAGAGGACGTACCCACTGAGGAGGTGGCGCTGCTCAGAAGAGATTTCCCCCATGAACTCCAGCCTCCCCAACCTTTTTCTTTCTCCTGAAGTGACTTCTGCAAATATACACACACTAATTACACTAATAGTAAGACAACATTACTTTGTCAGGAGTACAGGAGATACAACAGAATCTGCTGACCCAGACAAAGATAGCATTTACTAGCCTCAAAGGGCCTCAGTTATTGTCCTAATCGATTCATCCTTTGTCCTATAAAATGTCAGAGAAAATCAATTTCATCCTTTGTTCACTTTGTAACTGGAAGATATCCTGCTCGACACAAAACAAAACTATTTTAATGGATTGTTTAAGTTGTGTGTATGTAAGTGATGTAATCAGATTTCTTAAGTTTCAACTATCAATATCAGTATTGATCTCAAAAGTACACAATTGGAGAGGTTAAAGTGTAGCAAGTGATGAAAAATGTCATCATAACTCAACCGCAACAAGAGAAACCAGTGCTACAAACCTCCACATCCTCCTCTGCAGCCTCGGGCTCCAGGCTCACCGGTTGGTCACATTCAATCACCTGACCCTCGGCGGGAGGCTCCGGTTGGTCAGTTGGACCCTCTGAAATCTCTGCTTTGACCTCCTCTGTTGTTGTCTCCTCGGTGGACTGAGGGAGGGAACTCTCCGTGATCAGAGGAGGCTGCGGAGGGGCTGAGGGTGTTGCAGGGGCTGCTGGGACATCCGGAGAGGAGCCCAGGTCAGTGTGAGGGGGTTGGGTGGTCGAAGGGGTGATGTCAGCAGATGGGTCTGCATCAGAAGGGACAGCCTGGGACATGGTGATCTGAAAAACAGGGGATGTTTGAATTTAGTGGGTTTTAGTTGAGGGAGTGCTAATGACCAATTATCGTGTGCTCCATAAAGTCTCTTATTCGTTGGCTTCTTGTTTTGCTTGACTGTCACTCCGGCAATCCAAAGACTTTCACTTCACAAAGATTGATAGCCAAAAAACAATAACATAGCAAAGCATCGACTTAATCATTAGCTTCAATTTCAGTGTGCAAAACACTAAACCACATGCTCAGACACCTCATATTAGTACAGAGTTCAAATGGTCAAGTCATTCAGATCACTAAATCAATTCAGCATGTTTGCAAACATTTCTCCTGATTTTAACAGCCAGGAGACCATCACTGCAACATAATCTTTTCATAATCACTTCAGCACCACTGTCGTGTATTTCTTTCCTTCTAAAGTGAAGTATGTATTATATTGGGTCTCTCTAAGTCCAAATATCAAATTTCTTAAATAAACACACACATTTTATGCTAGAAAATACAGAGAAAATAAAGAGTGAGTGAGTATAAGTTGAAGTGCAGAAGTAATTTGAAAGTTTTCTAAAGGAAAGTTTACATAATCTGTTTTTTGTTATAGTATTTGTATAATCTCTGAGGTACAGTAAAAACCATAGCACACTACATTAAATGAGAGCAAGTGAATGTCTGACAGCAAATTAAAATTAACAAAATTAATTAACATTAAATAGTGAACAACAGTGTTGCTCCGACTTGATTCTTGATCACTGAGTCCAAGCTTTTATTTATGCTAAAAGTGCAAATTGTGTTGTACCAACATCATTAGCTATCCCAACACCACCATCTAGTGGTTAGTTGCTGTACATACAGCCACATCATTCCTGTCACCCCAATGTTTTCCATCACTGTTATTAAGTTTGCTCACAGCTGTATCCTGGCAGCCAAATGTCATTTAGCACAACGTTATCTCTGACAACAAGTGTGCGCAAGATGGTAAACAAACCGATTCATAATATCAATATAACTGTGCCCAGAAAAAACAAACAAGGCGCATTAAGTATGATGTGACAATCTAGTCTACATACACATACACACATATGTATATTTATCTAGCAATAGCAATCGAAATGTAGTATTAATTCATAAAATGTCATGAGAGTCTGTAGGGATCAAATGGTAGCCTCTCTAACTAATCACTCAAACTGGATAAATCAAAACAGTAACAACAAAACATCAATATGAGCTGTTCTGCCTCTTTTAACACTACTTGAACATGTTATTTACACTATGACAACACACAGGACGATGTCGAGAGGACACTCAACAAAGACCACTGTTGTATTTGAAAGCGAATATCACAATTAGGCTATTATTCGCAGCTTTATGATCTTCTCCATGACTAACACAGGCACAATTTCATCGCTGCAGCAAATTAATGAAGCTTCATCGCCGGTATTGTTTGTCTTTCTGTTGCTGGAGACAAAGCAAAGTTTAAAAAGCTCAAAGACAGTTTTGTTTGAGAGAAAGTGACAGTGCAGCTCACCCGTTTGGTGTCAGCCAGCAGCTCCTCTTCCGCCCCGCCACGTCGGCAGGCCGGTGTGAGACAGAGTGCACCGAAGAGTAAAGACGGACAAGATGAGTCCCTGCTCCAGGAACAACCGCCTGCTACAGCGCTTTCAACCCACAGAGGCTTCTTTAACGTTGTTTCTATGATTTGATTGACATTATGGTTTTAAAATATGTTTAATATCTTTGACTAAATGACTAGCTAATAAACATGATAAGGTCGATTCAAGTCTGTCTGACCAGTTGGGCGGTAAAGACGGTATGAGAGGGTTTAGAGCGAAGACGCAGGTAGGAAGTAGTGAATCATCTCGCTTCGCCTCTATACTGAACAGGAAATACAGCAGATTTGTCTCGTAGTCGTTGCGTTTAGAGCCGCAAATCTCAGTTACATTCAGCGTGTACATTGATAGAAAATCCCTCTAAAAAGAGACAATATCATTTATGGATTGTTATGATTCTAATACATTAGGATCGCCACATGATGCACGGCGGCTCGTTGGTCTAGGGGTATGATTCTCGCTTAGGGTGCGAGAGGTCCCGGGTTCAAATCCCGGACGAGCCCACGTTTTCGTGAAACATACAATATGGGATAACAGTGAAATTATACAGATATTTCATTAGTGATATTCAACAATAGCCTCATAACACTGTACACGCAGACAACACACACATAAATCACACCCTCTTTATTATTAAAGACCATTTTAATCCATGGTCTTTATTGTAAACACCATACACATAGGCTATTTGACATATTTTAATTGTAAATTTCTGTGTCATAGGCTATTTGTGACTCTTGACAATTGTATTACTTGTTTTCTACTCTTGCTTTGTTTATTCTAATCTTTACGCACCACAGCAGATTCTTTGTATGTGAGAAGCTGTATGGGAATAAACCTCTTTCTGATTTTGTCATGATGTTGTTGGAATAAACACAAAATGTTAGATCTTTGAAATGTCACAGAATAGTAAAAGATTGCATCATATCACTGGTAGGTCTACCCTCTATTCTGTTTTTGCAGCTCAATAATTTAATCAAATATGTTCAAGTTCAAGTCTGTCAGACCAGGATTTATGACTCTTGACAATTATATTACTTGTTTTCTACTCTTGCTTTGTTTATTCTAACCTTTACGCACCACAGCAGATTCTTTGTATGTGAGAAGCTGTATGGGAATAAACCTGTTTCTGATTTTGTCATGATGTTGTTGCAATAAACACTAAATGTTAGATCTTTAAAATGTCACAGAATAGTAAAAGATTGCACCATATCACTGGTAGGCCTAACCTCTATTCTGTTTTCGCAGCTGAATAATTTAATAAAATCTATAAAGGTGATTATGAGCCTGTATGTGATTTTCTGAAAAACCTGTCAAGTATACTAAGACCATGAATCCATTACTGTTCCATATTCATATGATATAAAATGCACATCGGCTGATATATCACTCCAACACACATACAAAATTCAAGACACAGCACTCCATTCTGCAAATATTATCAATAAGTTTATTAAGTGGTATGAATATTCTGTTTTAAAATAAATGCAAAATTGCAGATAGACCTGTACAGTTATATGTTCACAGTTTAACATGTTCCCTTTGAATTGCCAACATTTAGATTAAAAAGAGAGGGTTTATTATAGACACAACATTATAGAAATGTATAATATCCATTATTATGAGAGTATCAAAATCATGCTTAATAAAAACCTTTAATTGCCCTTTCAGTCTAATAATCAATTATAAAATATATATATTACAACTTATATTTGCAGAGATACAAAAACATTTACAAGCAAAGAATATCCAGGGGCAAATGCATATCAGCTGAGCCGCTACATTCGGTGTGTGTGTGTGTGTGTGTACATGTGAATAAAAGAAAGGGTCACACCTTTTCTGGCATTAAACTGAAAGACACCTTTTAAATGTTTCGGATCAAACTGACCAGCAGATCTATGAATAGAAACAACTGATGTGATTAAAAAATGTTTGGCTTTGGGAAAGTTTTATATATTTATATATATAAAGTGCACATTGGAGACATGTACAAAGACGCTATACACAAAACTATTTTGTTCTCCAGAAGCTGTAAAAACAGAAAGCTGTGCTCTAAAATCGTGATGGCCTTTATAAACTGATGGTTGATGGATGACTTTTGATTGAGAAAACAGTTGAATTAAATGACATTTCCCATTAGAATTATATATCCTGTAAGGGAGACTAAAATAAGACTCATCTGCTCCCCATAAGAACAGAAATTAAAGAGCAAATTTCCCTGCTTAGCACTTTGTATTTTTCCCATATAAAAGTGTCATAGAATAATAAAAAAACAAAATAGGCTACCACGGTGTCACATCACAAACCAAACAATAGCTCATATAGATACATAAACTTGACATTTCATTGCTTCTACCCTTAAACCAGCCGAGTGGTGTCTTTTCCTCACTAACACAATAATGCCCCTGTGCAGCAACTTTCACATTTCTGAATGAAAACATAAAAAAAAAAAAACACTTCACTCTGACAATGAATGAGACCCAGAGTCCCCCTTATTTTTTTCAACCCAAATACCAAAAGCACACCAGACCGAGGCTGAGCTGCTTTTATTTTAAGTGCACGTTTTCTGCTGTGTGTGCCGTGTGCATGTATGTACAAGAGAAAAGCGAGCATTATCTACCTGTTTTTTTGTTTGTTGTTTTTTAAAGTCACTTCATGATGTAAGCTTGTAGAGGCAGATGAGGTGTGTGGTGTTTCAATTTGGCCGTCCATGAAGGAGGAGTTTGCTTTAGCGTTATGTCACAGGTAGCTGCACTGACAAGAGTAAGCTGAAGTATATATGACACTATGCACAGTGGGTGTGGTATGATACATTCTGGGAAGTTTCACATTATATTGGCCTAGCTAGCAAATAACGTGTGTTTGTGTGTGTGTGTGTGTGTGTGTATGTTTGTGAGTGCATTTGAGTGTGTTTGAGTCCACAATCTTTTTGAATGCATGCAGAGAAATGAGAGCTGATGTTGCAAAAAAAAAAGAAAAAAAAAAGCTTGAGAAGCTTGAGCATGCCGTGTGCAGAGTCTGTGGCTTTGAACTGAACAGGTGTTGATGCAGTTTGGTTAAGCAGACACGAGAGGGAGCTGCTCTCAGGCCAGCTGAGATGTTGCAGAGCTTCAGAGGTCTGGTAGGACAAACACATTTCTATGACAATGTCAAAATGAGCTGATGAGTAATCTGCAAAAAACTGACGGATGGTTGGGCGATTGGCATGCCGACACCAGCTCATATTCAGGCTAATGAGGTGAAAGGGTCTAAACTTGCACCCTGAGGAACATTTCCCCAACTCCTTGTCAGAGTCCAATGTGTAAGGCCAGCTCTTTAGGATAACACCCCACTCCCCTCCCACCCACCCCCCACTCAAGTCAAAGTGGTACAGTCCAACATTGAACCCAGCACCGACTTTCTTTCAAGTTGCCCGGCTGGGGGGGGGGCCTTCACACCAGGAGGTGGCGTTTCTTGTGCAAAGCCAGGTGGTCGGAGCGGGAGAAGCTGCGCTCGCAGTCGGGGCACTGGAACGGTTTGACCCCCGTGTGCTTGCGGAAGTGTCTCGTCAGCTCGTCTGAACGGGCGAACTTCCACGTGCAGCCTTCCCACATGCACTTGTAGGGCTTCTCACCTGCACACACAGAGAGAGAGAGAGAGAGAGAGAGGAAGCGAGTGAGCTGCAAGGACTTGTGAAACATGATGCCTGTGCAGAGTGAGAGAGGGCACAGCTCGAGTCTCACCGGTGTGTGTCCTGCGGTGTGCCTTGAGGTGGGAGCTCTTGGTGTACACTTTGTTGCAGCCAGAGAAGTCGCACCGGTGAATCCGCCGCTTCTTCAGCGTGTCTGGAGATTCAGCGGGGAGGGGATGTGGTGTGCCTGAATGGACAATTACCGACGGGTTGTTGCCCCTGAGAAAAGACAAGAGAGGAGATCATGTGTTAGTTCATTGCTGCTGGTACTGCTGCTGCTTCATCTCTCTGACCAGGAGAGGGCGCTGGTGTCGAGTGGCAGCCGCCTCCTTTCATGATGTTGAAATGTTGAACGCGAGCTTAATTCGGTTGCAGCTTTACTCTCCCAGTGCAATAACAACTTCTACCCGTCAGGAAGTTGAAAAACACCTCCCGCCTTTTTCCAGTCTGCCACGCCTGTGCTTTGTCCTGTCACCTCTCTCTCTCTCTCTGTCTCTCTCTCTCTCGTGTTTGTTCTCTTCTTCGAAGCATTAAGCAAATTCATTCGCTGGAGTTTCAGGCACATCTTCAGTGCAATGCTTGACATACAGTTGAGAGTAAACTGTGAAATAGTAGATGCAACTTTTGCAACACTTCTATTCTCATATCCAACTTCAATGAGCCCAAGCAGATTTAGGTTTCTAGCACTCTATCCCCATGTGTGTGTGTGTGTGTGTGCTTGTTAGTAGAATTAAAATCCATCAAACTATGCCGAAAAACAATATAAAACATGTGAAGAGAACAGAGTAGAAAAGCAACATTTTCAAGTGTTTACAGTCGAAGACGAAAACAAAAGGGAGTTGTCTTTCTGCACTATCATTTAAGTGTGTGTGAGTGTGTGTGTGCGTGCGTGTGTGTGTGTTGTGTGTGTAAGTGGCAGTTGAGAGCAGGTGTCGAGTGTTGAAATATGAATCCCTCACAGATCAATTCTGCGTAAAGGAATGTGCAGAAAATCCCCCTCAGACACACACGCAAGACACACACACACAAACACACACCCCATCATCATTATTACACACTCTGAGCAAACTTGACCTATTAACTGTATATGTACAGTGCATGGTTCATGCTCGAGTGTGTTTTGGGAGGAGAGGTGATGACAGATAAAGACACACCCATTTCTTTCCCCTTAAGGGTCCAATTATTTCACAGTTGGCAACAGCGCGGACGGCTTGTGATGGCAACTGCCCTGACAACTACAGTTAAGGACTGTGCGGTTACAATATAATATACTTCATTGAGACATACAAAAGCAAGAACTAACTGGCAGCAATCCCAAACTATTCGATGTCTGACTGACCTGTAATTATCTGCTACGCCGTAGAGCAACCGCTCTTGCAAAACAGATGATGACGGGAGGTGTGGAGGAGGAGGAGGAGGAAACAGGAAAGAGGGGCAGAAGAGGAGGGCAAGAAGGAGTGGGAGATGCCGGACAATGAGCGCTGAAAAATACAGGAAGCGCTCAGCGAGGAAAATAAAAGGAGAGATGGGGAGGGAGGGAGAGAGGAGGAGCGGAGGAGGTGTCGAGCTCAAACTGGCCGACGTGAACCTGTGTGGCTGACTGGTAGGTGATAAGAGGACGCGGGAAGGGGTGTGGGCGAGACTGGAAATGACTGAAGGAGAAGACTCCACGGTGAGACGAAGGAATCTGACACACCTCCCAGCGCACACGCACACACACACACACACACACACACACACACACACACACAATGTCCCCGTGTCGCTCATGACATGTGTTGTGTTACTGGTCCTGTGTTATCTCTGTAAATTGGAAACTCGTCCCTCACTGTCTTTTATCTGTCTTTACCTCTTAGCTTCCGCCCAGCCACATTCCCACTGCATCAGCAAGAAGAGGCACCAGAGCTCAGAGAGGCTGTTGTATAACCGACATTTGCAGTTATACAACGGTGGTACAAATCTGTCTTCTAATTTTACTGAATAAAGACTAGAGGTTGACCGATAGTGGATTTCTAAAGGCCAATACAATAACGATAGTTTGGAGCAGGAAAAAGCCGATAGCCGATTAATCGGCCGATCTGACTTTATTAGCAGCAACTGTTTTACTGAACAGCTAATAAATATCCAAATGTATAAAATCTCAAAGTGAACATCAAACTCAAAGTAATGAATACCAAAATAAATCTATAAATCTTGAACTGGATATATAAAAAAAAGACTGAAATAAATAAATCTGGATAAGTGAACAACAGTCTCACTGTAATAAACACTTAAATGAAAATATAAATCCGGAACTGAATATCAAAGTTATTCAAAGTGATTAATCAATCTGGAATAGAGCATCAAACTAACAGTAGGCTAAAGAAAAAGTCAGTTGGAGTAGGAGCTATTTTTTTCCCTCAAAGACTCAGTCCTCCCGGTGGGGAAGCCTGAAGAAAAAACGAAAAAAAAAACGCCGCCATCGGCCACTATCGGGGCCAATTTCCGTTAATTCCCATAGTTTGTAAAACGTCCTATAAGACTGGTCTTCTAAGTGGAGGCAGTGTGCTGAATCTAAACTTCTATACAAGACATTCAAGCATTTTTGGGCATTTTTTTTTGCAACTGAGCGAGAGAAGTTGTTTTTAGGTGCTTACTGTGCTACATTAGCAAACATGCCGCAACAAAATATTATTTGTGGGCTTGCAAAAAAAGAAATTAAGTATTTAAAATGTCCCATCACATGCTCAGGATTGAGACACAGTTATAACTCCACACAGAGGAGAGTGGGAAGATGTGAAGGGACGGGAGAGGTCAGGAGTACACCCTGTTTGATTTGCAGTTATTTACTGATTTTCCTTTTTGTTAAAACAACATTGAGCACTAATTTTTGGAAGATCGTCTCATCTCATGTCAATTGAACACCTTTTTACGACTATTAGGGAGACTATTACAAAATAAAATTTCTTGAAAACGTCGCCCCGCCTGGCAAAGATTTAGATACAAAACACACACAGTTCTGCCGCTACACTGATTGTAATGTGTTTGTCTGATAAGCACATCCTGTTTTCTTCTTCCTTGTTAACAACTTGACATGTCTTTTTGTTGTCTACTGTTGAACTGAGTACTGATAGCCCAGGATGCATCAGAGCACTTGTTGTCGGTTATTGTTCCGGTATGAATCAGGTTTACTTCATTTCATTTCAAATGTGCCCCACATTTTTTCCCCTGGACTGTTTTGTACTCAGTACCAGTAAGTCATATCAGTACAGGTATCGAAAAAACTTCAAATGATACCCAGCCCTACCCTTGGGACTTCACCTGAAATTTGAAAAAAAAAAAATCACAACAGGAACAGACAGGAATCTGGTCGATTATGAGCCTCTGACACCGCTTCCATATAAAGTTAAAGGGGAAGCGCTGCGGCAGACAGTGAAACTTTTGGTGCCTCTTTCAAAAAAAAAACTTGTGCGAATGAGTCGGTGTGTCACTCACCCGTATTCGTTTGGTATCCTGATGACTGACGATTTCATCTCGTGGCTGCTGTGGAGGTCGTGGGTGAGCTCAGGGCGGGGCTCTGTTTTGATTGGCTTGTTCGGGTTGTGGGCATCGCCTCGCAGCTCCAGCGGCTTCGTAGAGTGAACTGGGCAGAGCAATCATCAGCAGACGTGAGCTGGTCAGTATGGTCCTGGTTTATTCATAATGAGTGTTTTTATACATTGCATAAAGACTAAAGACCTGCTCTGCATCAGCATGTTAAAATTTGTCCCGAAGCACCTCACAGTTATGCATGCATTTCGTCATTCTCTGGGAGATCCAGAGAGGGTGAGCTCTGTGAGTCTTAGTGACCTTCATCTGACCTCATACAACAACTAAAGCAAAAAAAACCAAAAAAAAAACCCTGATATTGAAAAGAAGAAATGAAAGCACACCCTCACCCAAGTCTACTGAAAAAAAGAGAGAGACTATGACGATACATTTTTCTTATTTTTTTACTTGAGGAAACATTAAGGGAGAAATTTCCCTTGTTCACTGATCTGTAACTGTTCTGATTCTCCAGTTTTTTAAATTGTTGTTGTTTATTCCTTCTTTATTTTGTTTCTGTTCATCTTAGCAACACATGCAGTATGTCATATTATGGGTTAGGGTTAGGGTTAATGGGTTAGATGCTTAAATGTAAGCACGGCAACATTTGTTGCCGGTAGCATAACACATAGTCATAGTTTTATACTAGGTGTCAATGGTTTTTGCTGTTTATTTCTAGTTTTCTTGTGTTTTTTTCTACACAGCTTAAAACTATCTGAGGTTTTGAATCTTCTAGACTTAAAAGAACCCCAAAGTGATGTGTGCTACACACTGTTGGGGGTAACGTGTTACTGTAATCAGATTACATCAGTAATCCCATTACAGTTACAAATCAAAAATGATCTTGTTACTTGTGTTTCTTTAAGGTCCAAAAACACATTTTATAGTGCTAATTGGCAATTAAGGTATGGTGCATCTCAGGTGATGTCATGGAGTAATCCAAAAGTAATGTAACTAGTAGTGTAACTAATTAGTTTAATAAAGCTCAAAACAACTTAAATTGAATGAAAAAATAATAAACATGGCTCCACCTGTCTTGTGCTCCCTGCTTCGATGATGGTCCTCGTCGCTGCCGACCGGCGGGCTCACCATTATCGCCTGGGGCAGGTGGAGAGGCGAGGGGTAGAGGACCGGCAGGGGCACCATGACCGGCGACACGATGACCCGGGAGCCCGAGCCGATCAGCGGGGCCACCATGGTGGGGTACGGCAGCGAGGACGTGGGCGGCGGGAGAGCGTGGGAGGGCGAGGAGCGCAGCTGGGACTGCGGCGGGGAGCATCGCGGGGAGGCGCGGCTCGCCGTGCTGTAGGGCGAGGGCGGGGAGCTGCGCGAGGAGGCCGGGGAGGAGGCGGAGGAGCACGGCGGGGAGGAGGAGGAGGAGGTGGAGGAGGAGCGCTTGCTGACGGACAGGTCCACGGGCTCCAGCTGGGCGTGTGTGGGGTTGCTCGGGGCGTGGGACTGGGCGAAGGCGTGCATGTGCGTGGTGGGGTGGTAGAGGTGGGCGTGGTGGGGGAAGATCACTCCGTACGGCTCCGGGGTTTTCACTAACGAAGGGTAGAATGACTGCGAGGGAGGATGCAGGAGGAGGAAGCAGAGGAGGGGGGGGGAGGACAAAAGAGCAGAGAGTTAAAAATTTCCGTTCCACATTGAATAACAGGGAAAACATGTTTCTGCCACACAAACAACTACAGCCAGCCAAAAAAATTGAAACCCAGCTCTGTTTGGGAATGGATAACTGTTATGTCTCAGAGCACAGTGAGTGTGTGAGTGTGTGTGTGTGTGTTCATTAGCCTGCTGCCTGGCAGTGTTTGTACCCATTGTATGCAAATGTCCACTGTACAGCAGCCTGTTTGTCCAGGAAGAGCAGGAATGTGGGAACCAGTCTGTCTAGACACGTAGCAGGAGCGTGTATGTGTGTGTGTGTGTGTGTGTAGGTGTGTGTGGGTGTGTGTGTGTGGGTGGGTGGAGGTCAGAGTTACTGTATGGCACCAAAAAACAAGTTGAGGCGTGATGGGAGCACACAGACACAGACACACACACAGACACAAAGCACCCACGGCTACATTTACACAAACACACATGTGTCTTACCGTCTCCATGTCTGTCTTCAGAGGGTAATCATACATCAGCATGGCTGCACAGGCCAGGCTCCTACAAAATGACACACACACACACACACAACCGTCAGTTCACACATTTAATACATGACAACACATTTACACACTCAGCTCGCAGTCATACTCAGAGCCTTTACTTAAGTGATAAATTAAAAGTTATAACCATACTTCAGAAAGAGGCAGAGAGGTGTTATCAGCCTCTATGACTGACAGTTCAGTGGATCCCTACCAAGGAGGTGGAGGAGGGGGGGGGGGGGGGGGGGGGGTTGGGCCCCTCCAAATGGTGACAAGAGACTGTGAGATGATTAATGGGGTCATAAGAAAGAAAAAAAGAAAAGACACAGTTCTGCCCCACAAATGTGGAGTCATTTTTCAGACTCTTCTCCACCCTTTGCCCTTTTTTTGTGAAATATTGGAGAGCTGTTACTCTCTGGACCTCAAAACTGACTCTAAATGAAGCCATGTGAGAAGTTTAGAAATCGGAAAACTCGGAAACACCAGACACGTGACAGTAAGCCTAAATTATATAGTATAATATAAATAATTAATGTTTATATATTATAATCAAAGATGTTTTTCTATATCAAAAAAGCAACTCTGAGCTGTCAGATAAATTTAGTGCAGTAAAAAGTACAATATTTCCCTCTAGAAGAAGAACTGAGTAGCAAGTACCTCAAACTTGTACTTGTACTCAATTGCATTCTACCGATGTTCATTAGTTTGCTGTTATTTTACTGTTAAAACACCATAAATCTTTTACAACCAAAAGAGGAAGAAATAAACACCTGGACAAGTGTTTAAGTGTCATGTCTATGCGCACAAGCACACACACACACACACACACACACACACACACACACACACACACACACACACAGACAGACACACTTGAGAAGTGTTGAAAAGTAAATCACAGAGGGAGAGGCAAGGCAAGGGTCTGTAGTTAAGTATAGGTGCCCAAGAAAAGTGTCTGAAGTGCGTCTTTGTGTGTGTGTGTGTGTGTGTGTGTGTGTGTGCTCTCAGCTTCACTTCCAGTAAATCATGTTAGACAATAGCCAAACGCCATTTTTCTGTCAGATTTACACATATCTCCTCCTCCTCCTCCTCCTTCTCCTCCTCAGCCCTCTCTCCTCTCTCACACCGCCAATCTCGTCCGTCTGACAGCTCGTGTAAAAATACAGTTAACGGTCGTCTGAGAATTCTCGCCGCTCAGACAATGCGACAAGCGACTTTACGACAGGTCGCCTTTAACGAGGCTTCGAGACGGCTACTACAGGTGTGATGTCGCTTCAAACTGCCCAACGACGTCAAAGACCGGGCGGCGTTAGTGCCTCACACGTTTCAAACAACAGGCAGATACACACACACACACACCACCGACTGAGGCCCGCCGAGTGTTTGGATCAAAAGCGTGTGAGGTTTCAAAGGTGGTTCCAGTTACCTTGGCTTTGAATGCACCAGGTGCAGCTGCGATGACTCGGTGTTTGTGCCTAAATGAGTGTGTTTATGAGCGCGTTTGTGTGTGTGAGTGTGTGTGTGTTCACTGGAGCATTAAGGCAACATGAACTGTCAAAGAATGTACCCTGAGGGAGTCTGTGTGTGTGTGTGTGCGCGCGCGTGTGTGTGTGTGACCTGATTAAAGTCCACAGTCTGGAGACAAGTTAGCCTTTAATTATTAACAAATGGGCAAGAACACAGGCCGTCACACCCTAGCGCGCGTACACACACACACACACACACACAACACACACACACACAAATGCACATACACATTCAGACACACAGGGTCCAGATGGGGCAGCAAACCAATAGGAGAGCAGGATGCTTGCTCGCTGGGTCAGGAAGGGTGTGAACATGACGACTGAGGCCTCGCCCTTCGCCCGGCTCCAAAGAAACAAAAGAGACTGCAGTCAGGTGGGGACTGCTGTGTGTGTGTGTGTACATATGTATTTGAGGGTGTGTTTTCTAATCCGGGTTTGCATTGTGTTGCGGTTCAACTCGAGGTCAAGCAGTTGTTCTATTGTGGTTGTGAATCACACACACACACAGGGGCGATAATAAGAGCAGGCACGGAGCACAAACAGACAGAGCACGAACCAGGAAAAGGACAAAAGAGGCGACTTCTCAGCGGGCAGGTTGACAGTGAAAGCAAAGCGTACAGGTATTTTCCCTCCAGACACACCAGATTCAAAATGTCCAAAAGGCTGCTCAGGTTTGAATAAATCACTAAGTCCCCGTTGTGGAAGTCCCCACACCTTGCGTCTGTGCTGTGATCATGTTGAAATATTTCCCCGCCGCCACTCAAAACAGAAATGCAGAGAGCACTTGAACTGAAAGAGGAGGACACATCTCACATTTGCAAGCAGGAGACTGCAACAGTCTGCTACGAACTATTGTTATCAATATGTCGATCCTTTTTTCCACTGACTGTTTAGTGTACAAAATGTCACAAAATTGTAAAGGGAAAATGTCCACCGTAAGATCCCCACAGAGCAAGGTTAGGGTTTTTCTTAACACATTTTTGTGTTTTGTGACCCACAGACAAAAAAACCAAACAAAAATCGATCATTAATGACAATAAAGTAAAAGACATTTGCATTAATCTGAAAGAAAAATCTTAAAATGTAAAAAGTTATAATTAGTGGCAAAAACATGAATAAACCCTTAAAAAAGTGTTAAAATGTTTGTATGCTGCTTACAGTATGAATTAATGGGACTTAAACTGGCAAATCCTCACATCGGAGAAGCTTAAAATGTTTGTGCATTTGAAACAAAAAAAAAAACACTATCTCTGATCCACAAAATACACATTTGTGGCCTGACACAGGGCCCCATTTAAACTCTGAAGTAAAGAAAAACATGCAAATTATCCTGTCACTGCAGGGCATGTGTTTTGCACGTGTGTGCCTGTGAACACACGAATCGCATGTGTGCACGTGCCGCAGAACCATACTTTGGCTTTTTCGGGAGACCCGTCACTCAATGCCCCGCTCCTGAAAACTCTAACAAACCCCCGCGGCGCTCGGAGTACATTTAAATCTTCGAAAGAACACACGGGAACATACCATTCCTATTCTTAAAGTTCACCTGTAAGGACGCCGTACGTCTCTCGAGGGTGAAGACACACCTTTTTCTTTATGGTTCAGTGGGCTACGCCTGGTTGGCAGTGGCTCAAGTAAAC
>JBCAUF010000134.1:15126866-15141787 GCA_038406115.1 Haemulon aurolineatum
ATTTTCTTGAACTTCCTCTCATGCTTCATGTTCTCTCTGTTGTTAGCAATCAATGTGGCCGTTTTTACCGGTTTGAGGTCCCTGTGTGCGTATCCCTGGCTGTGAACGTAGGCCATCGCAGACACAATCTGTCTGAAGAACACCCTGGTCTCCTCCTCTGACAGACGGTCCTTTGCTATGATGTAGTCAAACAACTCCCCACCTGTACAGTACTGAGAGGGAGAAGAAGATCTATAACAATGTCATGTTCACAATCACACTCTGTGTCCCCGAGTGTGTGCACTTACCTCCAGCACCATGAAGATCTGGGTGGAGGTCTCTATGACGTGGTAGAGACGACAGACGTGCTGATGACTCAGGCTCTTCATGGCCTCAATCTCCACCTTCACACGGGGCAGGTCGGTCTGGGAGGACAAACAGTTTGACTGGTTACTGATTAGGGCTGGGTATTGTGGTCAATTTCCTAAATCGATTCGATTTCGATTCACAAGGTTATGAATTGATTAATCACGATTCGATTCAATTTGATTCGATTCACTGCTCTTAAATAATGAAAATGGCAACTACTGTTACAAAATGCAAATGTTCTTTTTTCACCATAAACAACAGATTTCAAGTGCAAACTTATAAAATGGAGAGTTTAAACTTGAACTGTAACTGAAAGGGTTAGCCGTCCCTTCCCTTTCTCACACTGTAGGACGCAAGCATGCTGCTGCTTTGTTGCGCCCCAGGCTACTGGGGTTCTTGGGTAAAAATCGATCTCCTACCCTATGAATCAATATTGCAAAATTTAAATGAAATCGATCATAAATCGATTTAATCGATCTTTTTACCCAGCCCTATTACTGATGACTGATTTTTCATTTATTGTGTACATTTTTTTTCTCCTGCATTTTAAGAACCTGATGTTTATGCAGAAAATCCAACTGTATAGTGAAGAAAAAGGAATAAAGAGCAAAACAGAGGTACAGTATTGATGATTTTAAGTAGCTCTGAACGGGTCTGGAAAAAATGAGATATTCTTGTTCATTCACTTTCAGTGTAATCATATTGTAACCAATCACTGCACTTGATCACTTCAAGGAGTGGTAACTTCCGATTTTTTTTACATTTTAAAGACGATAATTTTACAGACTATTTTGTGTCAGGTTGTCCTGTTAAAATGCAAACATTTACAATTTATTCACCACATCCTGCAGGGTGGAAATGGTCTCTCTGACTCACCCCTAGATCTTTCTTATTCATGATTTTGATGGCAACCTTCTCTCCTGTCAGGATGTGTCGACCCAGCTTGACTTTAGCAAAACCACCTGCAAAAAAAAAAAAAGAAGGTTCATAACACACGTCAGACATGTCCCCCGACGGAGCTATTTCACTCGTGACACTCGTTGAATAACTTATTGTCCTCACCTGACCCGATAGTCTCAAACACCTCATAGTGTTTGTAGAGCTCGTCGGCTCCGCGGTGCTCCGTCCTTTCCACAGGCATCCTCCTCCCTGCTGCAGCCCGCGATCGACGAAAACGTTAAAACCACCAAAAGTAACGCAAGTAACTGGCCAACGTCAACTTTTGTTGCAACGAGCAAACAGCACGACGCTTCTCGACATTAAAAAACCGCAACTGTTACCTGAATGTGTATGAAACCGGGAGATAGAGAGACTAAAATCGGTTAGCAACCGTATGCCATTTAGAGAAAGCCCTGTGGCTGAGATGTTTTGTTACAGAAGTTTGAATTTCGCACGTTGACTCTGACGTCACTTCCTACTTCCTGCTTGTGCGTCTACCGCCCCCTTGTGGCGAATGATAGTAGTACCGCAGCCATTTAAAATTAAAGAATTGCTGTTTTATACTATTGGGGGTTTTACAGGCCGTGGTTTATGCTGCTGTTGAACTGTATCGCATTATACCGACTAGTGTTTTCAGTTTTTAGTGAAGCTGGCATGGGCAAAATATGAGAAACATGTCAGCGAACCACAAAGCACAACAGCCTACCACAAAACATGACAGTCATTGTGTTCGGCTTTGTTGCTGTGTTTTCTGATTTGCAGTCGTGTTTTCTGATATGTTGTTGTGTTTTGTGATTTGGCATTGTGCTTTTTAATTTGCTTTCATGCCCCGTGACATGTACGGAACAGCTTGGCAGGCCCACTTAACCACCATTTTGGAGCGAGATGGCAAGGGGAAAGTGGTGGAGGAAGTATTCAGATTGTTTATTTACATAAAACTACCACAACCACAACATAATAGCCTACTCAATACTCAATTACATGTATAAGGGCTGCATTCAAGAGTTCTCATTAAGTATCAAAAGTAAAAGTACACATGTGGTGGAATGGCTCCTGTCACTGTTATGGTATTATGTACTTAACTGGAATACTATGACATATGCATTAATCTGTAAACAGTGAGCTGGTCAAAGTGCTAGTTTTGAGTTTTTATGAACTATTCGGGAGTTTGTACAACTGTATAACTGCATTATATTTGATATGCTAATAGTTTCTCTGAGAAGTACTCACTTATTTAGCACTACTGCAAGAAAAATATCACAGTGAACAAGGTTTAATTTTAGAGAGTTCAGTGGTGCAAAAACCACAGAGGCTGGCTGTCAGAGATGTGAGGGGGGAAAGTGATTTGGTCAAAAGAGTCATTCTTCACTAGATTTTTTTTCTTCTTTTGCCTTAATTGGACAGTGTCTGTAGTAAAGCAGCAGAAAGAAAACTAAGAGGGTGAGAGAGAGAGGGGGGGTATGACAGGCAGAATCGTTCCGTCGTTATGTGCCATGTGCTACATATAGTCTTTTGGTTACCAAGGCATTCCCTTTCTACAAGTTCTTGACATGTCCACAAGTGCATGAGTGGTGTCGATAGGCCAAGAGAGTGGGAGTAATGTGTATGGTTTGAGTCCATTTATCCCCTTATAGAACCTAGGACTGAACATTGTGAATCAACACATAGATATTCTGAGAGATGGCCTTTATTTTGTGATAAAACGCACCAACATCAACCCAACAAGTCAGGGAACACAACTGAAAAATGGTGTTCATCCCTCCAACAGAATTCCAGAGACTTGGAAAGGCCATTTTATGTTGGATTACCATTTAATATGTCAATTGGACACACTAAATAAAACTTTCCCCCATCAGTGCAACACTATCTGACAAAGTTACTTCAGAATAAATGACAAACACATACCTTCGCTGTGAAATTTACCTGCAAACATACATTTATGGGCAGGTACATGTACATGTATATGCAACCAGTAGGATGGAAAGCATCCTGTGTGTTGCAATGTGCAAACTGCTCTGCTTGACCCCCGTAGGCATGTGGTTGCACTGGCTGACCAGAAAGGTGTATTTACGGTGTCAGAAGGTGTGTGAGCCTTGCATGACTTTTCAAGCCTGTAATTAGCAAAAGGTGAGAGGTGAGCTCAGAGACTGCTGGATGCATTTTAACAGACCCCCTGTCCTCTTGTCAGTCACCTGTAATGACTGTATACAACCACTCTCACTGTCAATGTAAAATGCCACAGCAACCGTTTCTCTCTTAGTCACTGTACTACATTGCCTGCATTGGAGAGGGACAACTTATTGCACCTGTTCTTGTCAATTCAGGGCAGCTTTTCAGGTCCAAGTAGCTTATGCCTCTTAACAGGCCCTCCCAGTCATGCATTAGCTTGTAAAATCTAAGAAAGACGTGTTCCCTGTGTAAAAATATTACATTCTGACACTTAGCCAACACTGACAGACAGCTGCAGAGGAATTTCAGTGATTGATCGGTGGTCGCCGTGTGTTTCTCATGGTCGTTAGGGAAGGAGTTGGTTGTTAGCGAAGTAACCGGTGGTTAGGGGACGTCCAGGTGTCAGCGGGACGACGGAACCCCTCATTTGGTTTCTGGGGCAGATGGCCAGGACGGGACAGAGCGACATCAAACGGCCCGCAGCCGGAGGAAAAGAGAGGGGAAGGCGAACGCGAGGAGAGGAGAAAATGGAAAGAAGGAGAAGTGGGAGCAGAGGAAGCAGGGTAGGGAGGGAAGTTGAGAAGAGAGAAAAGTGGAAAAAATTAGGGGATGTAGGGGAGAGAAATCTTTAATTCCAATGTTGATCTTAATTTTGGTCGACTGTATTATTCATTCTCACTGTCTTTTACCATTTTGTCTTCTTTTCGTCTTCGTTTTTTGCGGTCAGTGTGGCCAGTTAGTACTCTCACACACATTGGATTACTGACAAAAATACTGACTGAAACATATCTTAAACAGTTGCATATGGTAGATTCTCAGGAAAGCAATAGAAGTTTGATTTTTTTTCTCCCAAATCTGCATGAGCTCACAATTTAACTGCACATTAAAACACATTTCCAATGTACTGTAACATACTGTAAGCCAGTGGGTGTTTCGCCTCTACCTCTGGGTCCTTTTATGAGATGCAGCTCAAGAGAATCGTTTTTTTTTTTTTCATGAATAAAAAATTAGAAATTCTTGTAATGCTTCTGAGGGCAAGTTCTGTTACAGTGAATGGTTTTAACAGACAGCGCAGGCCTTCCATGGCCACGGCCAGCCTGCGTTTGAGGGATTGCCAGTTAAGTTTCACATATACAAGCTTCAGCGGTGAATCATACCAGTAGGGCACCCTCATTAGCTAAATCGAAATGTAATCGCACCAGAAGCTGCAAAAGCGGAAAACTGCAACATCTTTGCAGAATTAACCTGTATGCATGTTCATGACTCATGAGGTCTATCCGTTTACTGCTTGCATGTACGGCCGCGTGCTCGTGCATCTCACTGTTTGAGCAGGTCTGTGTGTGTTGAGGAGCCACTGTGCCACTTCCAGCCGCTCTCATGGACTCACAGCGCGTGTGTGCGTAATCAGACATGGCAGCTATTAAGCTGTCACAGTGGAAAACAGACGCTGTAGGCCTAACAGCGCCTGTCTTGGACCGAATTCCCAGTATTCCCTGACAGACTTTTGGAGGCTCCCAGAATGCCTGTGTCATAGCTCAGCGACTACTGGGTATTCACTGCAGGGGACCGGCGTCTCGGATCTGGCTCTGTGCCAGTGAGGGATGAGAAAAAATGAAAACATGTATGTTCAGATGTAGGTTTATGCTGTAATAATGGTGTGTGTTGCAGGACACGAGTGTCTCAGGTCAAAGGGCACAGTGCCAAAAAGTCACACAGACAGACAGACAAACAGACAGTCAGGCAGGCAGACACAGACACTGGCGTCATCTCTCTCTCTCCTTGCTGTTTCCAGAGTCCTCACGGGGCTTCACACAGCTTTGCAGGATCACAGTCTGCTCGTCTCTCCCACTCATGCGGATCTCATGCTGGACATTGCATCATAGCAGTTTATCCACACATGTGTGACTCGTATATCTTCGTGGGGTCCACGCACACACACACACAAGCACGCACCTACACGAGCAGACACACACATACACACTTAATCACAAAGAAACTGAAGTTGCTTCGAGAAGTTGTGAAATTCTCAGCCCTGGCAATTTCACACCCATGTTGTGAGCAGCTGCAGTGTCCATCAGCTGAGGGAATAATGCTTTTTTGGGGATCTGAAATGTTGTTGTGTCTGCCTCTCTGCACAAGCACTAAGCAGGTAGGAAAAAAAATATCGTCTCGGCCCCATCCCTCTGGAGTTCCCTATGCTGCGACGTTAAGTTACAGTCGACATTTAAAGCAGTTTCTTATTGTTTACAGCTCTCATTTCTCACTTCCCAGCATAAAACAGTGGAAAGTTAAAGAGCCAGGCAAGCTACATTACATTGTGTGTTTAGAGGGCTAAAAGACTCCTCTGCCCAGAACTAAAACACTCAGCCAGGGGAATATATTGCACCCATATGTGTTTGAACTTTTCCAAATCATTTATGTCCATGCAAATATTACCATAACATCTCCAGATGAAGACTTGGGGAGGCTGTCACTGTGGGGATCTGACTTCTGGCCAATGGATTTACGGTAATTTCTGAATTGATCTGACTGTTCCCCGACATGATATGGTGGTGAACTGAGTCACAATAAAATTGGCTTCCTCTGGGTGTGAATCACTGATGAAGGGATACTGAATCACGACACAGCACAACTGCATTTTACACGTGTGTAGCAGAGAGAGAGAGAGAAACAAGAGAGAGAAAGTGATAAGCTATGAATAGATTTAGCATATTTTTTCTATTATCCTTTATCCAGCCCATTCTTACTGTGGTATTTTTAATTTAGATTTTTCATCCTTCATTCTTTCCATCATCCATAAAATGAAAAAAAAAAACTCAGAACAAGAAAGAAAAATAAAGTGAAAACAAGAAGTGGGTCGAGAAGCCAGAGCGAGATCAAGAGTGATATGTGTCCAAAGCCTCACAATCTTGCATGACGATTCACAGGGCGAGATATTATTTTTGGATGTGCCAAAGGATGCACTACGGGAGCCTGTCCTCGTGCCATGAGCGCACATCGCGAGCTGTCACAACATTCACACTGAGATGCAAAATGGGTGTGAGCTCAGCTTGAAGCAACTTTATGAAAAAAATGCAATTCCAATGCCTGCAATTTCCAAACACTTTCTCTAAACTTTTCTCCTCACATCCTTCCAGAGCTTTTTGTCTCTCCCCCCCCCCCCTCCCACCCCTCAAGCCAACCCCACCTCGCAAACACAACACTCCCCCATTAAACATGTGTGTGTATGTGTGTGTGTGAGTGTCCTCCTCCCTCAGTCTCTCCATGGCTGGATTGTGGCAGCAGCTCAGCTCCCTGCGGCAGGGTCGAGCTCTGGCTCTCCTTCACTTCATGTGCCTTCTCTACCTGCCCTCAGGTGCTCTTCCCTGGGATACCAAGGCCAGCCTCCCCCCTCTGGAGGTAAGACTTCCACATGGTCATGGGAACAAGGTCTAAATGTAATTCTTATATAGTTACATGCATGTTTCAAGCTCTGATTTAATCATTTATGCAACCTTTTTAAAAGTTATGGTGACTTAACTTTGCTGGGTTATAACCTCATCTTGTAATGTGTGAAGTAAATCATCACTGCAAATTATATCTATAGCTTACTGGACTGTTCTGCAGTCACTACAACTAAAATGTTTTGCCAAAGTCAGGCAGCCCCCTGGTTTGTTTTAAATTATCAGGCTAACTAATCACTAACAGATCAAGCTGTATATCAAAGCATCAAAAGGGGAGAACCAGAGGGGCCCATTAAAGCAGACATGAATATGAAAAGAACAGAAGAGGTAAATTCCAAACTTGCAAAATAGAGTTCTGCACAGAGGAGGAGTGGAGAGCAAGACCAGAAAGGTTCCCCAACTCAAACCAACTGTTGGAGTGAAGTGAGTGGGCTGTGGGATTTCCAGCGAGAGAGGGAGAGAGTTGGAGAGCAGGATGGACGAGTGAAAATGAGAGAAAAAGAGCAGCAATGTGATCCAGCGGAATTTATGATTATACTGTTGAAACACATGTCTGTGATGGCGAAACCGTGGCACAAGGAGAACACGCGGAGGGCCTGCAGACGCACTCGCGTGGGCACATGTAGTGTTTGTACCTGACGCTTTTGTGTGCATAAAAGTGTGTGAACGTGTGTGTTGGCAGGGGTTCCAAGTGGTGAAGGGGAATTTCTCTCGGATTTTCCTCCGTGTTGGCTACCATAAGGTGGCAGAAATTCCTGCGGGAGCACGGAACATCAGCATACAGGAGACAATTAAGAGCCGAAACTACCTCGGTACAAACACACACACACGCACACACACATATCAACAGCAGACATATGTTTTGAATGACAAATACTAGAGTGATGGATGAACATGGGGCTTTCCTCCAGCTCTGCAGACCCAAAGTGGTGTCTCCATCATCAATGGCAACTGGGTGATCGACAGGCCGGGGATCTACACCGCTGTGGGGACACAGCTGACATACAAGCGACCCAATGAAATCCGCTCTCGCAATGGAGAGTCCATCACTTCACCTGGGCCACTGACTGAAGACCTGCATGTTTATGTGAGTTGCACACTGGCACTTACATAATGGGACCAGCATCCTTCCGTTGTGTCTTATACAAATGCATAGACACTGTACAGAGACTATATTTGCATTACACATACTAAATGTCATGATATACTTCTCTCTCGCCTACAGTTGATATACCAGCAACCAAGTCCCAGTGTATATTATGAATACAGCGTTCCTTTACAAAACACACACCCCACCCCCGAGCCAGATGCACCTTCTGGTATACTGCCGCTGGGTGAGTGCACACACTAACATGCATGAACACACAAACGCACACTTGAAACTGCATATGAGTGACCCTAAATGACCACAGTGCCATTTTCTCACACTAAAAATCTTAATTTGCCCTCAGGGAGCATAACACACAACAGATGCCTCTGTTTGTGTCTTCATACAGTACAATGCGAAGGCGCGCGCATGTGTGTTCAGTTCAGATTTCATCGCAGGGTCATGCTAACGCCAATATGTATCATTTTCAGCAAAACTGTCTTTCTGAAAATTTAATTAGAACTTCGATAATATTTGATACAGGCAGCCAGCCAGACTTTGTTCTGGCAAAGAGCTCTTCACCGCACACAAGACAATGATCAGTCACTTGGGCCAGATTTTATTTCATTACCTAATATTGAATCTTCATTATAGAGATTAAAAACACTGCATGATTTGTGCCTGTTGATGCTGTTTAATGATTTTAAATAAATATTCGATTACCAGCGATCTCCTAAACAATCTTTCTGAGGGCTCTGTAAATTCACACAGGTATTCATAACAGTATTCAGGTTGAAGATGGGTGAAGCTCCATCTTGGGATTACAGGAGGCCAACAAACACAACGGCCATGTCTGAAATCACTCTCACTGTATGGTGCACTGTATTTACTGATGGGTCTGAATTTTAATTATTCACTATATGGTATCATCAGACATTCCTACAATGGAACAAAAAGAAATGTGTCTATGGCATCAACACTACTCTTTGAGTCATTTGATAAATGTGAAAAATTACCGCTGTGTGCCCTTACACCTGATAGCGATGATGCCAGATGATGATAAATCATTATAGGTCTCAGTATTTCCCAAGTTCCTCCCAGTGAATGCTTCCTTGCATTTTAAAGCGCTTTTAGTGGTCGATATGGCTGGAAAAGCTAGATATAAATGCAATCCAATGACCTTTATCTATCTAACTTAAGTTTGCTTCCTAAACCTTCCATTTTCTTGTAGTCAGGACAGTAAGCCCACCAAACCCAGGTCACGAGGTCCGCCAAGGCGACGTGATCAATAATGACATCATCAAAGAGAAACCCCACCCTAACCAGGTTCCTTCTGACCACAGCGTGAACTCTCAACCTCGGCCCACCTACACGTGGACAAAGCGTGGGCACACAGAGTGCAGCACGACCTGTGGAACTGGTGAGGAAACGCATATAATTCAAATAAAGATAATATGATTTTCATTTATCATTTTGAACTACTACGTTACAATCTTTATGTTGCCAATTTCTTTATGTGGCACTTGTGGGATTTTGGGTCAGTAAATCAGTTTGTAGACATTTGCAAATGCAAGAAGGCCTAATACCATTTACAGAATAGGGCTGAAATCACTGGGATGCTCATACTTTTCAGTGAGGAAATACAAATGAATAATCATGAAATATTACAAAATTAAAGATGACACACACAATATAACTGTAAGCTGTTAACGACTAACAGTAGCTGTCAGACTGCCAAAGGGCTAAGATCCTCGTACATCAAAATGTGTGTTTGTACAGTCATTGTTTTTGCAGACAAACACACATTCACTTGCTTTGTCCTTTTTCTCTGTGTTTGTGTGTGTTGTGTGTGTGTGCACACTTGCCAGGCAGGCGCCAGGTCCTCTGGGAGTGTGTTGAGAAAGACTCCCAGGCGACTGTCCCGGTTGACCTCTGTGATGTAACTCTTGAACCAGCCAACCAGGAAGAAGACTGCAACACCCAGTCATGTCTTGCATAGTGAGCAACATGCAAACTCGATAGGCCATTACACATACACATACTGTAGGTTGTATTAGTTCCACATGCTCAGCACTCTCAGGATGAAGCCTTCATCACTCACACACATTCCAGCTACAAGTCAGTCACAGTCACTCACACTGAGTCACTTTGGTGTGGCTTTGGTTTTCATGTCTTGTGGTAAATACCACTAGCTATTGCCGTCGCCAAGATGTAGCGGGGTGTTAGTGCATTAACTGTTTGGTTGGTTGGCCACAGTGTCAGTGATCCATGACAGCTGTCAGTCTGAAGTATATATGTTTCTATTGGGAACGCAACAGCAGAAGAGAATTGCGAAGCTGAAACTTCAGTTGTAATAGAATGAGGAGCAACATCTGAACTTGTGCAGCTCAAACTGGTTTATTTTGCTTGCCTCTTTTATGATCTCCTTAAAGGGGAAACTGCAGGCTTTATAATGCTCCTTCTAGACCAGGGTCAACTGACCACACACAATAACTGTGGTCAAAATGAAGACATAGAGCTGGAACAAACTCTGCTCAAGGAAGGTCATTGCTAAACCCATGTCTCAATGTGTAACCACATCTTCTATGATGGACCACGAGTTGCTCTATATTTCCTCTAACCTGCTCTTTGTCTCCTGTGACTGGCTGACAGCTGGGACGTGGGGGAATGGTCAGAGTGCAGCAGGAGGTGTGGGCCCGGCACGCAGCACCGTCAGGTCATCTGCCGCCAGGTCACTCACGTTCACGCCAACGGGACAGAGACCTCGGTTACCGTGGCACCAGAGCTTTGCGGGACGACTGATAGGCCGGTGATCAAGTCTACATGTCAGCTGAAGATTTGCAGCCAGTGGGAGATACGATCTGAGTGGAGCCCAGTAAGAACACACATACCACACACACACACACACACACACAAACAGCATAACTCGTGCATGACGCCATTCATAAACAGGATTGAGGAGAGCCTCGAAAAAGGAGTAACACCACAATCTAATGTGGTAAAATGTAAAGAAGTTTTGTCCAAGGTACTTAAAGAATCCAGGTTAAAACTGCAGTCGTGCAGTTAAAAAAACATTTCCCTCCTACAGTTGCAAAATAGTAAAGTACAAGTACCTCCAAATTGTATTTCCTCAGTAATGAGTAAACGTAATAACTTTAAGATCTTTAAGTTATATATTTCAGTTCTTCATTAACAGGGATTCAGAAAGACACATAAAACACATACTTTAGCTTTGGCAATGATGATATTTTGCACAGTGTTATTGAATACAATTAACATGTACATTTTTATTAGAAAAAAGCCACCTACCTCTCTGTTACCCAAACCCTCTGCCCCTCAGTGTTCGGTGCCATGTGGGGTGGGCCAGCGCAGCCGGGAGGTGGTGTGTGTGAGCAACCAGGGTGATGTGGAGGAGGACGAGGAGTGTAACATGAACCTAAAGCCAGAAACACTGGAGAACTGTGACCTGGGAGCCTGTGCTCGCAGCTGGTTCATCTCCCTCTGGAGCCAAAGGGTAACACAGAAGTGTGTTTTTGTGTGTGTGGGAGGAGAATGTGACAAAATAGAAGTTGTGTTAAAATCTTGCAGCGCCGCTGATTAAGAGTGTGCATGTGATATTCATCAGTGCTCTGCAGAGTGTGGTCAAGGCAATCGAACACGGACAACAGTGTGCCTGATAGATCATGCAACTGATCTCCCACTGGACAACTGTGAAGGGGAACGCCCACCAGAAGTGACATCGTGCGACTCAGGCCCTTGCCAGAACCGCCTGGAGTGGTACACCGGACCCTGGGGTCAGGTAATTTACACGCACACATGCAGTACACACACACAATGAAAACATCATCCATTTGAAGTTTTTCACATTACGTGTGTGTGTGTGCGAAGTGTTCTGCAGAGTGTGGGAATGGCACACAGACCCGGAGCGTGGTTTGTATTTTCAACAACAATGGTCACATGGAGGTTGTGGACCAGTTAAAATGTTCCAGTCTCTCTCAGCCAAACGCTGCTCAGCCCTGCAGACTGAAGTCATGTGGTGTCCAGTGGTATGTCACAGAGTGGAGTGCGGTAAGTGTCTCCAATACTCTCCTTTTGCCATGCAACTATTAACCCGTCATACAGTGTCTGTACTCAAGGTCATTCTTGGATTTGAAAAGAATAGTTTGTCAAAACAATCCCAACACCAAGGTCTTCGTCATTGGGGAAACTTTGCTCACGTCATGACGATGGACATCATCAATCATAAGAGCTATTGTGCTGGCATCCATATTTATGACAGCTCCATCTGCTGTTGAAAACCATGTGATGAGTGGATTATTAGTGGACCTTGAGTTGGGATTGTTTTGTCAGATCTGAACTGAATCTGAATCTAAACTGAAACTATTTACATGGCCTTGGTTGCACTAGAGATGTGTGAAAAAATATGGGTATGTGGCTGCTATATTGACGTAAAATAGGTGGGTAAACACAGGTGTTGTCAATGATGCTAATTAAGGTTCTGTTCCATTGACTGTAGCAGAGCCTTTCCAATATGCACAATAGCAACTGTCTTTGACCTGAATGGAACAGAACCTCAGCTAGTATGATTGGTAACACCTGTGTTTACCCGACTATTTCATGGCAAATTGGCTGCTGTGAAAAAGGTCTATTGGTATTTTGGAGGAAGTTCAAAAGTGTAGCAACTGAGATGTGTATTCATTCAGTCCTCAGATTAAATGAATAAACAATGTAATATACTGCATAATGTGTGTGTATCTCTGCTGTCTCTATCAGTGTTCACGCTCCTGCAACGGTGGCTACCGTGTGCGTGAGGTGCGTTGTCTTGCCGACAACATTGCCCCGAGCGACCGCTGTGACCCCAGTTTGACCCCAGAGAGCCAAGAAGAATGCAACAAACAGCCTTGTTTGGCTGAGATAAGTAAGTCTGCTGATAATTGTGATTTGGGAGTTCATGCAAGAGCCAGAGAGGATGTGGTTAGATTGAGATTGCTCTGTGATGCTGTCATTGTTGATAATGTTACAATGGTGAAGATGTTCTGGGACCTACTCTTTCAACCAGGAAGCACTGACAGTATGTAAGGAAACAGGGAGGAAAGATCGAGTTTGTTTGATGACTCATGTGTGAATCTCCCTGCACCAATTAAGCACATGTTTTCAAAAAACAATCTCAAAAAGATCAATGACTGATCAAACAGTAAAAACACATAAGAACATTTGGTTTACATTTTCGAAGTCCCTCTGATGTTCATGTTTAATCATTGTTCTGGTAAGATTAACGACTTGTGAACATGAATTATAAACACAATCAAATACAGCAGTTGCCCAAATGTGCAGTCACATGTGACCTTATATTTGTACTTGTACTTATATCTTGTAGTTATGAAACCATTTAAAAGGTATATAGGATTTTTAAGTGTGTAATTAATAATCTGTACGCATGAACAATTATGGGACCTAGTAATGTGATTGGAGTGGTAACTAGCCTTTCACCAATATGGTTACTGAGGAACTGCTGGGAGTCTGCAAGGAAAACTGACATTTTTAATTTTCATTGAACTGACAGGTTTTCAGTTTTTGAGAATGCAAATCAAAACCACTCATTGGATATTATCATGTATTGATGAGAATACACTGTGTGAAAGTGCATACAATTTCTCTGCTTGTTCATTTACTTTAAATATTTCAAAAGACATGTATTTCTCAGATGATCAAGGTGTCTTACAAGACATCATGAGTAACTGCAAACAATCTGAAGCTTATATGAAAAATGTGACTTAGTTGCTTAGTTGCTCCAAATTGTGACTTTGATTCTGACTTGAGTTCTGAGGCCATAAGACTGATTCAGTATGACTTTGGTCTGCAACAAGCACCGAGGGCTCAAGAACCAACTTGGAGGAGAAGTTTGTTTTCATTCCATTCAATTTGTTTCCCATTTTTCCCATTGTCTCCAAATTGTTTAACTTTTCTTTTCGCAGATCCATCATGCAGCGACCAGTATCATAACTGCATAGTGGTGGTTCAAGCCCGACTCTGCATTTACACGTACTACAGAGGAGTCTGCTGCGCCTCCTGTTCCCGTGCACAGAAAACATATCCCAACTCATTTCAAAAGAACTACATCCGCAGGTGATGCTGCCGCGTCATTGCTGTGAGCACAACACCCAGCTCTACTTGGAGAGCGCCTCAGTATGTGGGAATGTAAGGCATGGTTTAATATTTTGACTGACTAATCAGCTGCTTTCCTCTATTTTGGGCCGCACGGCCACACACATGCGCTTGCACACACTACCAAAGCATGTATACTGAAGTTAAGAGTGAGAGCCTGTTTCACCTGACACCACACTTTTTCTTATTCTTATGACAACACAAAGAACACATACTTTTATAAGAATTTTACTATGTATAGGTTAAGAGTTATGATTCACAATGTAACTTTAACCTGGACTGCTCACATTTGGTGATGTACTTGTATATTTATTCTGAATAAAGGGTATACAACTTCTCAGTTGCAGTTTGTTGTATTACAGCATGATATTGTTTTATGTCTTAACACCCCTTTGAGGTTTCAAGATATAGACTGAATTACATCACTAAATATCATAAATACAGATGATCAGTGTATAACTTAAAGCAACGTGTTGTTAAAGGATGGGTTCATAACTCAAGTCTGTCTTTAAACAGCAGTCAGGCTCTCATTTCAAATGTGCAAGTCTAAAAGGCAAAAAAGGAGCTGCCTCCCGCCCTCATAGATCTTTTGCTTGAGGATGCTCCAAAGGTTCTCATCATCAGGTTCTCTCCCATCATGTGTGGGATCCTCCAGAGGCTTGCAGTTATGCATAAACCTTCTATTCGGCCACCCCTAAACAATGCTCACAAGCAGAAATGGCTGCAGTGGGCCCAGAAATACATGAAGACTAATTTTCAAACAGTCTTGT
>JBCAUF010000134.1:15266893-15285755 GCA_038406115.1 Haemulon aurolineatum
ACAAAGAAGAAAAACAAGTGGACATAGGCAACTGAAGAAGGCTTTATATTTTATTTGATTCAGATACATTGTGCAAATTGTATGTATGTAGATGGACAGACAGATGGATCAAAATGAGCTCTAAATAACTGGTTGATCACCTCCTCGACCTTGAAATTCTGAGAATACACACAAGCACATTTCCTTTAACAGCCTCTGTGCCACCGTACCTTCTTTAGTTATTTCTTTCCACAAGTCCTCTGTCTTTTGTTCTCTCTAGGAACCACAGACAACTGTGATCCACAATCCTGTGGATGGAAATAAGGTATTGGAATAAACTCTGCATTTATTAACATCAAAGCTCCAGCACTTTACGCCTTTGCCTTTCACAATTACAATTAATAATTCCCTCCACCAACTGTTCAACGCCTCTGTCTTGTACTGTTTACTTGTTATATAATCGACTGTTCATAAATTATGTTCATTGGGCATCCTGGTGGCCAAGGGGTTTCAGACCCTAACAAATTGCTACATCCCATGACTTAAGCCCAGCTGGAGCCATTTATCGCGTGCCATCCCACTTCTTGTTTCTGCTATTACAATTGAAAATACTTAGTATAACAAGAGCATTTGAAACCCCTTTTATTTCAACATTTATCAATATTAACCTAAAAGCTTAAATTGCACTATATCAATATCGACATGTATTACATATAAAAAATATTTAGGTTTTCATTCTTTGTCAGGAGTCCATCGAGAGTGCCAACACCACCATAGAGGATGAGGATGTAAAAGGTAGGGACAGTTGCATTTTTGTGTGTTTTGCCCACCTACTCACATACACGATCTTCCCTCATCACTTCAGACCGATCATTCCTTTGTGTGTTTTTTTATTCTGTTTTGCAATGCAGTTAACATAAACAGCAAGTTATCTACTGCAACCCCTGTTTTGCCTGTCAAGTTCTCCTGTGAAATGCAGCCCGCCCTTTTCTTTTTCTGTCCTACCCTCCCTCGCATCTTCAAGTTTCTCCAATCTTATGTTAATGCTGAAACTGGTTAACACTGCTTGCCTCTTCAGTTTTTTGCATACTTTTTGTGTTTTCATTATTATGAAATGTTTCTCCTTCATACTTGTTCCTTTCCTTTCTTTTGTTTTATACAATCCAACGCCATAATTTCCATTCTGCCTCTGCCCATACACACATATGTATGCCTTAAACAACCCCCTGCATTTTCACATCCCCCACCCAACACACATACTTGACACCCAATCACACACCCATCCATGCAATCTCTGACAGCCCTTCGTCTGGGCAGCTTAGTGAGCGGTCTCTTGAGCTCCAAGAGCCGCTCCTCACAGATGTCTGACTCGAGGCAGACTCCCACCTCCTCAATTCAGTGTAAGTCCCTCCACATCGGGGGAGAATTGCCCTGTTTTGTCCCCCTCCTGTTCTCCAGTCATCACCAGAGGAAAGTGATTCGTGTCTCAAATCCCGTGTTCCTGATGTTCAAACCATTCCCTTGGCTTAAATGAGTGGGTGTCTGATAGTCTATGGTCCTTACATTATACTCACTGTCCCCTCTCCAGTGAAATAAATCCTCCGTTCCTAGCCCCTAAATGTCAGCTCCCTCCGTCCAATTTATTCTTCTGTATTTGAATGGAAGAAGATGCTCTCCTGCTGTATATTGGTGTCTTGTAGATACAGATGCTGCTCTCACTCATCTATTTGCCTTCTGTTCTGACTTACCCAAACATTGACTCATTCAATAGAAAGCTGACTCACTCACTCACTCACACACACACACACACACACACACACGCACGCACACACACACACACACACACACACACACACACACAGTGTTTATGGCTTATGGCTGTGAAGGCAATGGAGCTGAAGCACTGATTTATATATTTCTTTACTATTGAACATGTCTTTTTGTTGCACAAATTAAGTAATTTTTTTAATATCCCCCAGCCTGCACCAATAACAATAAAGGTAACTGTCAACATTACTTAGTTAAAACTGCTTTTGTAGCAAATAATTGCATCTGAGTATTGGTTTGTCTCTGTTCATTTTGAGCTTTGTTGGGTGAAAGAAATTGTGTCATCCTGCATTTTCCTGCCTGATATCACTATTAGTCATGGGAGGCTTTCTTGTTTTGTTACTCAGATATGAAATACCGACAATTTTGTAAAATACTTCTTTTTGAGCGCCTTCCATTTCTAATAACTTTGAAATCCTGCTAATTCGTAGACTAGAACCCATTCGGAGCTGATTTGATGTCAGATTTACTTTTTCTGCACTACTTTTGCCTGAACCACAGTAACAACTAGCATTTTTTGTATCAGTTTGTGTGTTTAATGATTTTCTTTCCTTGTGTTGTAGCCCGCAAACAGGAAATTATCAAAGTCACTGAGCAGTTGATTGAGTCTATCAACAATGGAGATTTTGAGGCCTATGCGTAAGTTTGTTTCCCTTCGCAGTTGTCCAGTAACATCCAAGTGGCTCAAATAATTTCCTTACTTCCTTTGTTGATTTTGTCATAACAGGAAGATTTGTGATCCTGGTCTAACTTCCTTTGAGCCTGAGGCCCTGGGCAATCTGGTGGAAGGACATGACTTCCATCGCTTTTACTTTGAGAATGGTGAGTTCATCCTAACAATGTCAAAAAAACAAAGTGTGGCATCGTCATCAGGGCAGGAGTATGTGGCCTGGAACTGTCAAATTTTACAAAATAGATAAAATAGCTAATTAGAGTAAAGCATCAATGGAATTGTCCAGTTGAGAAGGAATTCATCACAATGTTTTGTGCTACAGTTGTCCACAGTAGTTGAAATATGAAGTAGACGAGGGTCTGGGGTTGCTCCAAAAAGTGCAAGTAGCCAGCTGGCTCCGTGCCCTTAACTTGATGCTCAAATGGAGAATTTGGCCCTTTGAATGGATTGAGGCTTGTGTGTGTGTTTATATCAGTTTGTTTTAGTTGTTTTTCAGCTGCTCTGGAGGTTAATTATACACATGGTTGCTTACTTTGGCATGATTCAAGTGCTGAGTGGTCTAATTCTTGAGTTGTTTGGCCTGAAGCACAATGGGAAAAAGTAGTGATTTTAAGTAGGGAGAACTTGTTTGTTTTATTTAATGTTCTGAAAGACTGTTATTCCTATGGAACCCAGCATACAAAATATTAACAATATACACAAATACACAATATACATCAGTTTTAATTTGTATGTAAACCATGGCCTCTGAAAACAACTGACAATTATACTACCTGCCGAAGCCAGGAAGTGTACTAAATTTGTTTTGTTCCACAACATCAACAACATGCAGTATGCAGTAACATGCAATGTAACTAAGAGCTCACACACTACGACAACATTCCAGAAAGCAATGCTCTTCCAAGAGCCACATATGCAATCAGCATAATGAGCCAGTTATTAATGGCTGTGGAGGCACTGTGGGTCACAAGCGTAATCAGTTGATGGGAAACAGGTGTGTAGGAGACTCACTGAGATAACCTAGTGGGCAGGTGATGTAGAGCTACACCTAGAAGCAAACACATGCTGTATAGAGAGAGACAAAATAGCCTATCCCCTGCGCAGAAATTGGTCCATTGCTTCAAATCAGTTTGGTTATAACAATATACAGTAGAACACTAAAAACTGTGTTGATGCCACGATTTTGAAAATAAGAAAGGTCCCCAACACAGCAAAAGGGGTATAGAATAAATTCATATGGAAAAGAATGTAGGTAATATCTATGTTTAGTCGCTTCAGTTTACAGTTCATGTTTGCTGGTATACTACAAGGTCATGGCTGTGATTATGGACTAACCTTGGAGCAAAAATCACTAATGAATAATGACTGCTATAAATGGCAAAATGTCCTCAGTCTGGGTAAAAATAGTTCAGATAAACCAGATATGTCCTAGAAACCTCAATCACTTGGCAAGCCTGTGCTTATCCACTATCCAACATCAACATATGGAGACTCTGAGATCTCTTGTTTTCATATCATTTAACACTCCTTCTAAGGTAGGGTTAGTGTTTTGTTTTTGAACAATTGTGCAGCTGTATTAGAATTTCCCAAACCATCCTTACCCAGCCTAGTGTGGAAAGTGATAGGATGATATCCATTACATTCATGCAATATGTGATTCTAAGTGGCATTCACTCTGTGTAATCAGCCATTTTGTCTCCCTTCCAGCCCTGTCCAAAGGGAATAAGCCGGTGCACACCATCCTCTTGAATCCACATGTGCACCTAATTGGGGAAAATGCAGCGTGTATTGCCTATATTCGACTGACCCAGTACATGGATGCTGGCGGCATGCCCCGCACCATGCAGTCTGAGGAGACCCGTGTGTGGCACCGCCGTGACGGCAAGTGGCAGAACATCCACTTCCACCGCTCTGGCTCGCCCAGCATCCCCTCCCAGTAAGGGACAGTAAGACACACACAAGAAAGATCTCGTTCAGTGGTTTAACTACCTTGCCTTGCAGGTGCGCTGCAGGGTGTGTCAGTATATTGTGACATCACTGTGTGGTTATAGGTGCAACTGAAAATACTTTTGACCACACCCAACCACATCCGTCAATAAGTGGTCAAAGGTGCAACACACTTAAAGCTGTATCTCCGCATATCAGTACTGCATAGTTATCAGACTTTGCATATTGTGTTTGGAAGTAAATCATTGATTTGCCTTTACTCCAACTTTAAATCCTTCAACTCTGCTACTCCTCTAAAACGTTCCATTCTCGCCTCTCATCTCTAGCTGTCTAGCATAGATGCTGTTGGAGACAATCATGGCATATTTACTCAGTAGTATCTGATAGCTTAAGCTAATGCTAACTCTAACGCTTAACTCCAGCTGACTTGCTTTAAAATGCCAACCTGTGAAACTTCTTCTGTTTCAAAAGTTTGACACACCTGCTGTGCCTAATTGACATTGCTAAGCTATGATTGGACAACCGCTGGTCGGTGGAAGAGTTCAGAAAGTAGTCAGTTATCAAGGTGGAGTGTTTACTGTATTGGCTCTGCACACCCATCCAGGTCTTTAGGTGACCAAACTTGAATGTGAATAAATATGAATCATGAAGATACTGCTGAACGTTGTCCTGCCTTAACAGGTTTAACAAAAGTGACCGAATATGCAAGATGTTTATGCACTCATGTGTTCCAGTGTGGAAGTCTAATTAGGACAAATAATTAAAATCAACTGTAGGGGTGGACTATAGGTGTGTAAGAGCTTTTCCAAGTAATCAGTGCCCGTGAGTCAACATGCACAATGGTATCATGTCAGGAAGAGTTATTAATCACTGCTATAAACCACACCTGGTGTTTTCCCTGCTTCTGTATGAACTAATGTTTGCTGTGCAAAAATGTCTTCCGGTCAGATTATTTCTTCAAGCACTGAAGAACATTCTCATTGCTCTGTGTACCCTGCCAGTACACATTTACATTCATGCTATGTCTCTGTCTCTCTTTGCAGTTAATGGAATATCAACATGTGGTCCAAAAAAAAAAACGAAGAAAAAAAAAATCCCATCAGCAAATCTAGTAGGGCAGTCAACTAGCCAACCCATGACTGCTCTCCGACCTTGACCCTTCTATAAGGACATGAGAACATCGCACAGGACACAAGTATTAATACATTTTACTGTTATGGCATTTTATTAATGGACATCATTCGAAACCACCACCGGGTGGCTGCACACAGTATTTGGACATTATGAAACAAGCATATTGACAACATTTTTTTTTGTTTGTTTTTTAAGATGTTTTGGTATGCATTTTAAATATAAAATAGAGATGTTTAAAAATCTACTATTGTAACCTCTCCCAAAAATTAGTTCTGTATTTTTATGTGTATTTATGTGTGTGCAATACAAAAACATTTGGAAGATCAGAATGTTAAAATTGAGCTTGCTTTATGTATATACATTGTGATTGTTGATAAAAACAAAAACAAACATTGAAATTGCTATTCTTGCTATCAGAGGAATTAAGAGTTTACGTAAAATCCAGTTTATGAGCTACATTTATGTTTGCTATGAGCTAAGTCATACTGTTTGAATTGTCCGATTTCAATCTATAATACTAATTTAAATGTAAAGAAAAGCAGAGCAGCTTAAACTTTGCATTGAGATATGTTTGCCTTTATATCAGTGAAATAAGAATTAAGAGAATGTAGCATATATGTAATATATGAAAATTCAAGACTATTGTGTAGTGCATGGGGGGGTACTGTAAGTAAGATCATATGAAACTATAATATCTTCTGTTTGATTTGTGAATCACTGACTTGTTTGTTTGCATCTGTTAATGTTGTGCATCAGTCCTGTCCCAAATGTTTTTAATGTCCTCCAGTATCATGGAACTGTTGTAAAAACAATAACACAGTTATGGATAACATCCAGCGTAAATATCAAAACCTCATATCTAAGAGGAGGAAAACTAAACTCCTGGTTACCGAAGCACCCCTTACATTTTGTATAAAAATGAGAAGAGAACAAGCTCATTTTTCATAATGTTTGTACTTGTATTGTATGACTGTATGTAGGGTTTCTGTTGTCATTTTATTCTTGTCATTTCCAGTGTGTTTGCCAATTGCACAGAGAAGGTGGAGATGATGAAGATGGAGCAAAGGCACTATAGTCCTTACCTTCAGTCAGTGTTAACTTGAAGGTTGGACTTATAATTTTGGAAGCGTCGTAAAAGCATTGGATTGATGAACGTTGCAGTCAAACAAGGTAATGGTAAGACAGCAGTGATGGAGTCAAAAAGGAGTTAGACTGTAATAAATGTTGGGATGTCTTCCTTGATGATCAGTGCTTCTATCAGCCAGTGGTCTCGATACCACTGCAGGACAATGCCAGTGTCTTCGTCATCCTTACTGTTTGCTCTTTTCAATTGGTTGGTCTCTTCTTTTTTAAGGGGAAAATATTATAAACATTTCTTTTAACGAAACGTATGATGTCAATGCAATGCACCACTCCTTATATGGTGTGTACCTGTTGCCAGCACGGCAATGGATGGCTTAACATGTTTAAGAATTAAATAAATCAGCTAAAAGGTGTGATAATTAATGAGTTTTACTTGTTTTGTGTTTCTGGTTGATAGTTATAACCTTAGTTTGGAGATGGAGGTGAGCTGCTGCTCTGTGTGCTAAGACTTGATGTTATATATTTGAAATGCTTCTTTGTGATCTTTATCGTAATATGATGTTTGGGTTTACAGACATGATATATTAGCCGTGCTGTCATGCAAATGAATCTTCAAACCACTTTCATTAAAGTTTCATGAAACCACTTTACACCAGCAGGTGGATCTAAGAGTAGAATGGTTAGTTTTGCTAAATGGTAAGTTTGTAATTTCAATGATTTATTTTCCTGTATTCGTGTATACGACCTAGCAATACAGTATAGCTGGCTAGTACACCTAGTTCATAACATCAATACTATCAATAGCTCCTAAACTTGCAACTGATTGGATTGTCTTAATAATTAAATTGATTATAATATATTGGTCTTACTTTTTATGCTTGAGAACTGTAAAACTGGGTAATCATCAATGTAACTAAAAATATTCAATTCTATTATTAAATTTATCATATTTCTATGTCACATTTCATACTGATGTTGATAAGTACATGCTGCTGAGATTTCTTCACTACCACTGCGGCCCAGCTGGGGGCAGCGGCAGGTCAGCTCAGTACTCAAAACAGGAGAGACCTGCTGTCAGAGCAGAAGTTAGCTGATTGTTTCAGTATTTCAAAATACATTTATAGTTTTGATATGATACACACTGTGTGCTGGAGCACAGATGGTATTGTATCGTGTGTGTGAGTTTGTGAAAAATAAATTAACACATCCACAAGAAACAGCACTATACATTTGAAGACTTTTATTCTCTATCAGCCATAAACACACTGCAGCCATTTTTTGTCTTTTTGAATTTTGATACAGTAATACATGCCCTTATAGATATTTATATATGCATTGTATATGTATATAACTGTCATCATCACAGAAAAGGGATGCTGATTCTTCAAATTAAAAGCATACCTGTCACAGTGAACTTCCACTAGATTGCATTTTACATTTTTCTAAACCACAAAGTAAACAGTGATAGTGAAATAAATACATTACATGTTGTAGATACATACAGTAGCGATGCTCAGAGCTGTGAATAATGGTATATTTAAGCTCTCAACCTGCCTCATTATGCGTGTCTGGTGTAACGATATCTTGTATTTATCTTCTGTCCCGGCAAAATGAGACCCTCAGTGGCTAAGATATATTGTACCTCTCATATGCTGTGCACAAAAGCATGGAGGTGTTCCCTCCTGACATTCAGGAGTGCAAATGCAGTTTGTGTAAAATAAATCTTTCTTTTCTTTGCTGACAGAAACTAGCACGCATTCTTTTACTACACTCACAGGCTCATTCACTCACAAACACACACCACACGACTGCCAATACCTGGTCCAACACTTTCTTGTTCAAAAGATAAACCAATAACATTTAAAACAACAAATCACCTTAACACAAATGTCAAATCAGACATATGTCTCCAACACAGATGTGATGATCTTATTCACCAGTGGCAAAGGGACTTCTTAATAAATAGAAGCTTTTCACTGACATTCAAACAGAGATTAAATACGTTTTCTCTATTTTCTGGTAAACTAAACTTAAAATACAAAAATTAACAAACTTTAAAGTAAAATAAGACATCAAACAACAGAGTTTAAAATCAGCTTAAAATAGGCGTGACAATACCCTCCTCAAACGAGCTGACAATGCAGTATTTAAGTCAACACATGCATGGGCACACTCAAACATACAGTGCCTACAGTACAACTTTACTCACACATTCTTCATTCATACAAGTCTACATAAACAATTCAAGAGAAAAACGCCAAGAAATGAATAGAAGTAAACATGATAACACAGAAAGAAAGACACACACAGAAGGGAAATAGAGGCAGAGGGGCAATCCATAGAACTACAAAGCAGTCAAAGCTAGGATCATAATGACAGATGTTGATTAGTCATGCCTGCTCTACTTCACATGAGTGATTATTAATTCCTAGGCTAGTGATGTCAGTAATGTCTAGATTATAGATAATATATAATTCCCAAAGACAGATTACACATAGCCTACACAAAACACAGCAGCAGCAGTAAAATTCAGTGTCGATACAGTCTGGTTTTCTCTGTGTGACATCTTGACAACCTGAATCAAAAGAGCGGAGAGGCTAGTACAGTGAGTGAGACAGTTTTTAAGTAAGGAATATCTGAGAAATTCTGGTTGTGAGAGGCAGTGCAGTGTGAGATATTGTCTTTCAGTCCAAGCACTTACTCAGAGAGTAGTACCAGTATTTTGCAGGTAAAGTGTTCTTTACCCTTTGGAGGTTTGTGAGTTAATTGATGTGAATAGTATTCCTCTGTTATCTTTTTGTTTTGCTTTTTTTGTGTTGCTCTACCACAGCATCAAGACAAATATATCAAAGACAATTATGACATGGAAAGTAAAATGAATCAGGAAAACATCAGAAGGCTTTCTTTGGTCACAAAAAGGCAAAACAACATCAGAACATGAAAAGAAAATCATAAATACGTTGTACAGGCCGGGGAAGAAAACTCCAAATTGTGAACAAAAGGTCATCTTCCAGGACTTAAATGGGAAGACTGTGGTAGCTTTGAGTTGCCGTGGTGCACACTGGGATTGCAAGTGGCTAATGCATAGGATTATGGGGGACTTTAGCATGGGCAGAGCCAGGGAGTTGGGGAGAGTGTTACACATTCTTCTACTCGTCCTCATCTTCTTCGTCCTCATCATTGTCCTCCTTTTCTTCGTAGTAGCGGTGAAAGAGCTGGTGGAGATGCTGCTGGAGATCATGTCGTTTTGACCCTTTTCTGGGGTTGTCCACTTGCTCTAGAAGGACCTGTTTTCGCTGCCCAGCTCCCTTCACTACTGTTCGTCTGAGGGTGCGACCCTTACGCATGTGGGACCTAGAGATCGAGCAAGGAGGGAGCAGCAGCAAACACAGGAAGACAGGTCAGTGACCTCAAAAACACACCTGGATCTCTGTGGTAATCAGACTAAAGGAACAGATGTTGCTGTACTTGTTAGAAACAAAACACAAATCATACCATGCTTTTAAATCCTTGTACACAGCAACCTCATCGATACGTTCTAGCTGCAGAGACCTAAAGATTATATTATAGAATACTAACCCTAACTAGCGAAAGATCAAGTCCACTTACATTGCGATTACACATTCATGGCAAAATACATATAAACTGAACCCAACAACTTGAGGCAATTTTAAGGCCCCCACCCCGAAAAAACACAAGTTTATGTGTGCCACTGCTACTGTTACGTTTATGCTTCTCCATTTTGATTTGTGTACATCTGCTTGTATCCAGTATCTGTTATTATCAGCCCTATAAACCGTGACGATGACAAGGTACCACTGAGGCTCTTATTAACTTCAACAAACTACGTTTGTGTTGCATTGCCTTGTTAATTAGAATACTTGAGGGTATCTGTCATCTACAGCATGCTTGCTCTTGCTTGTTCTCTCTGAGAGGCTTAAGACATTATAAATAATACGCAGTAAGAAAAAAAATACTTCAAAATTTAAATAACAGAATATAATCAATAGAATAAAACTGTGATTTATTAAATTGCACATTAACTGAACAACACTCTAATATGAACGATGTGTAACTATAGAATGCAATCTATAGAATTGTTCAACTAAACAGTGTGCATAGCATGCACAGAAAACAAAACAAAACACAGATCTTATTGGGTTATCTATCTTCATACAAACATTTTACACTCTTTCACTAAGTGGTTAATGGTATGCATAATGATGCCAGCCATAGCAAAAATTTGTTAATATTAGTAAAACTAATAAACCTGGAGTGTCAGTGTCAGTGTAAGAAATCACACTCACAAACACATTGAGACACACACATACACTCAAAGATGCACTCTCGCACTCACACACCTCCTGACCACAGTGCCATCTTCTTTGACAGTCTCTTTCTCTACCACATGAGGGAGCTCTGCTCCGCTAAAACCACTTAAATAACCTAGTGCCTGATGGCATGGAAAGTAGAAAACAGTAATCACTGAATTTGGATTTAATTATGCAAACCAAAGACCAGGAACTTAGAATATCTAAATATGCATAAGAAATAATTTTCTACCCAAGGGCTGTAGCTGCTATATCATTGCAGTAGATTTAAATTTAGGAAAATACAATGCTCTATTACATAAAGGTATGGTAGGTATGTACAGTACAAGTGGAAGAATTGAGGTTAATAAGATTATCAACAGACCTGTTTGAAGTCATCTTGGGCTGAAGGGAGGTCAGAAGCCAAAGACGGATCGCCCTGGTGTGTCACTGTCCTTTCGCCCTCTACCACTGTTGTCCTTTCTACTTGACTGACCTTACAACCTTCAACTGTCTCTGGCCTTGATGCTGAGAAACCCTCACATTCACCAAATGTTACCTATGTTAGAAGACAAAGTTATTAGTGTGTTGTTCCATTGTAATATATATTTTGGTTATAATAAAAAGAGATTATGAAGTCTGTGATAATGAACATACACATAATACACAGTACACACACCTCTGTGTGGGCTCCTTCACTCTTCAGTATAGTCCGCTTCACCACCTTAGAGTATCCATCTCCCTCTGCCATACTGGCAGACCCCTGGGGAGCTCCTTCTAATGACACCTGTTCACACTCCACACCATCCGCAGAAACACACTTGCGGATAATTTTACGGGTAACCTGAGAAAGATCATGTGTCCGAAGACAATTTCTTGGTGAAGCATTTGTTTAAAGGAAAAGAAAACCAACCACATGATTTGTTGCAAACCTTGTGTTTTCTATCTCTGAATGAGAAGGTGCAACAGCACAACAAAGAGCCTTTGTTTTTTAATGACTTACTTGACTTTGTTAAGCTTTTCTGGCTGTAGTCACAACCAGTTTAAATATTGCCAAGTGATATGTGCATGAGAGCTTATATAGAATCTTGCTTTACCTTTTTGACTACAATGTGTCCATTTTCATCCTTGTACTTTTCTTCTGTCACTGACTGAGTGGGGAGGTCAGGCATTTCATCAGCCTACATGGGAAACAAGACAAGCCATAATCAGAAATGCTATTTTGGGTCAGTGTAACATTTACGCGGTTAATTCTCCACATCAAAAGTAAAACACAAATGCATGTTAGAGAAAAACAGGATACAAAATTTTCATTTTAGGTAGGGATTCAGTGAGAGAATAGGGTCTTCGGGATACACAAAATAAAAACTTGCATTCTCAGGGAAAAAATGTTACAGTAGGTTGACAAATGAACTAACAAACAAGTGCTCCCAGCAGCATAAAACACCATCACGAGGTTCAGCCATCAATGCAAATGAAGTGGCAGGTTTTTCATAAACCCTAAATCAATCTTCAAAACACCCATTTTGATGAGACTAAAGGTTGTTAGACAGCAAATACTTAACTCGACAATGAAGACCTAGCCTGGTTAAAGTTGAAAGTCACACCCTCCATGCTATTTAAGATGCCACCAATCATGCTAAATCAGATACCTGTATGACAACTCTCCTTCGCACTACTCTGGTGGTCAAAAATTCATCATCTGAACTTTCTGACATTGGTCCGAGCTCTGCGATGATCTCCTGACCAAGCAACACAAACCCATTAAGATAAATTACAACATATAAATGCTATGTTTGCAGCAAAGCAAGCAATAAGCAGAGTGATATGGTGCACTTTCCATTGCTTTTGCATAAGCTATTTTACAATGCATCTTACATTGGAAAGTACAACATGGCAGTCTGTGACTTTGAAAGATGTTTGTAAAACATATCATGCTTTTACTTTGTTAATGTATGTGTTTATTACTGATGAAAAAACATGTAACTTATGTTATTATGGTGAGTAATACAGCTGGTTACAGGCAGCAAAATGACATGCTGAGTCAGGACAGGTTAAATCTGAAATCAAAACAAAATAAGGTTTATAAGGAGATTGAGATCCCATCCATGTGGTCAAAGGGTTAGCAGTCATTCCTTTCTGAAGCAAATATAGTTTTTGGTCAAGCTCAGCTCTGCGAAAAGCTTGCAGGTTGGGGTGGTTTACCAAATCTCATCTTACCCTTGTCAGATATTTATCAGTATCATCATGTGCCCAGATTTCACAGACAGGAGGTGGTTGAGATGCCTCACACAAGGTGAATTCTTCATCTGATGCGTCTGAATATTGCAATAATTCTTCACTCTCTTCTTGTACATTATAAAGAGGCTCATGAACTAAAGGAGCATCCTCATAATCTTCACTTCCAGAGGACAACAGGACTCTTCGATTTGCCTTTTCTAACACTTTTGGGTGGCTGAGATGATCATGGGGAGACATTGTATTTGGATCAGGTTCATCAGGCTCAGTTTCTGATAAATCTGATGCAACCTGTTTGCAGTCAAAGTAAGGCTCTGGGTCAGAGTATTCAATGGTTGGGCTGTCTCCACCACTATGTACAACTTCCTCGTATTGTGGAGGCATGTGGGTGTAGATGGTTGTGGCAGAACAGGTCTCTGCATATCCAGGTGGGATGCTGTCCTCCTCATCGGATGTTGACGAAGTCATCTCTGCTTTGGGCTTAACTGAAGTGGGCTGAAAGGCAAAACACTCAGGGTCTACTGGTGTCAGAGATTCTTCTGAAGGGTGTCCACTAGTCCTTGGCCTATCCTCATCTGAGGATGTCTCCAAAATCCCTGTGGAATGGTACGGAATCAGTTCCTCAAAGCAAAAATGTCTTGCAGATGTAACTGTGTCTGGAGTCAAATCAGAAAGAGACTGAGAAGAGAGGTCTTCACTCTGGGTAGCTTCAACAGAAGTTGGCTCCCATAAATGTGGAAGCTGATCTTGTGTACTCTGTGTTGATATTTCTTCTGTCACATCCCTTGAGTCATGATCAGCTAATTCAAGTTCTTCCTGACTTTGAAGAATGTCAGTTGCAGAATCGTCCTCATGAAGATCAGGCAGATGTTCATTAGGTATGTCAGACTGACTCTTTGCAGCAATTTTTCGGAAGAACACTGGAGAAGACGTTTCAGTAGTATTTTCGTCATAATTGCGTGACTGAACTATGTCCAAAGGCAGACTTGAGTTCAGTAATGGCTCTGCCACACAAAATCTTTGGCAAGATTCAGGAACTGAAAGGGACTCAATAGAGGATACAGGACTATAACTACCAGGGCTTGATGGTATACTTGCCTCAGAAGTTTTTGTTACATCGGGAGTGACTGAAACTATTTCAGTTTCATCTGGAATTGATGTCGGGAAATGCACAGGCTCTGTATCTGCAATATTTGTGTGGTTTGTATCTTCTGTAAGCTGTATAATAGATGACACATTGGGTATGACTCTTAGGGTTTCATCATCTTCTGTAGGGCATTGACTTTCAGGTGAAAGGTCTTCAAACTTGCAAATTTCATCATTTTTCAGGCTTTCATTACTGGATTCTGACAGAGGAGGGTTGAGTCTCTCGGGTGTAAACTTAAGCTTCATCTCTTCCAGATCTGACAGCAGCTGGTCAAGCTGAGGAGAACCAGACCCTGGTGGTGTTGGAGTGGACTCTGAAGACATGATGGTTTGGTCAGCTGGACTGTCTTCGGCTGTTTGACTGAGTGAGTCTGGAGTCACTGAGCTCAGTTTAGCTAAGCCATAATTTTCACTTTGTTTGGGGAATACCAGCTTCTCATCTTCTTCCTGTGGTGTTGGAGTGGACACTGAAGACATGATGATTTGGTCAGCTGGACTGTCTTCGGCTATTTGACTGAGTGAGTCCGGAGTCACTGAGCTTGGTTTAGCTAAGCCACAATTTTCACTTTGTTTGGAGAATAGCAGCTTCTCATCTTCTTCCTGTGGTGTTGGAGTGGACTCTGAAGACATGATGATTTGATCAGCTGGACTGTCTTCGGCTGTTTGCCTGAGTGAGTCTGGAGTGACTGTGCTCAGTTTAGCTAAGCCATAATTTTCACTTTGTTTGGGGAATAGCAGCTTCTCATCCTCTTCCTGTGGTGTTGGAGTGGACTCTGAAGACATGATGATTTGGTCAACTGGACTGTCTTTAGAAGTTTGACTGAGTGAGTCTGGAGTCACTGATCTTGGTTTAGCTAAGTCGCAATTTTCACTTTGTTTGGGGAATAGCAGCTGTTCATCTTCTTCCTGTGGTGCTGGAGTGGACTCTGAAGACATGATGATTTGGTCAGCTGGACTGTCTTCGGCTGTTTGACTGAGTGAGTCTGGAGTCACTGAGCTTGGTTTAGCTAAGTCACAATTTTCACTTTGTTTGGGGAATAGCAGCTTCTCATCTTCTTCCTGTGGTGTTGGAGTGGACTCTGAAGACATGATGATTTGGTCAGCTGGACTGTCTTCAGCTGGTGGACTGAGTGAGTCCGGAGTCACTGAGCTTGGCTTAGCTAAGCCATAATTTTCACTTTGTTTGGGGAATACCAGCTTCTCATCTTCTTCCTGTGGTGAGCCACTTTGATTGGTCTGTGTGATTTCATATTGTGTTTTACTCAGGTCAAAGGTACCTGGAATCAATAATTCTAGCTTTTCAGTGGAAAGTGTGTCTGAATCACGTGCAAAGGATGTTGTCTCTGCTGGAAGTGTCTGCCTCCGTCCTAAATGAAAATGTTTTTGTTTTGAAGATTCTGAAATATATGTCTTGGAAGATGTTGTTGATACCTGCAAAAAATGATACAATGGAGTGGAGAAAAAACAAATATGATTTGTAATTTCTTTTGGTCATGAAACAGAGAAAAAAATGACACATGCATTTGTCAAGGACAGGCTCTGGTTTTATAAGTGAGAGTAGTGTCTGAAGAAATTCATTTGCAGCCCACTTGTGTTTAGGTCATTGGAATTGTATCTTCTAGATCTGAACATTTAGGATTTTAAAAGACCAGATATAATTTAAAATGTGTTTGATACAAGTGTTGAAATTTAAAGTGGCAATTTAATATTCTTGATATTTGGAGATATTACTTTGAGAACATTGCTGACAACACAATATCATTTTACAATATTAAAAGCAGGGCACAAATGAACTGCATTCAAAATCAAGATTTGGTGTAATGTGAAGGTGCACATGCGTCATTTTACCCTCACTTCAAGTAAAATGTCGCTGCCTTGTCATAACATACAGGCAGGAAGCACTTCACTTTCCATTAAAAAGCTAAACTCACCAGTTGACAATATCATAACATTTTTTTACATGATACACAGTACAAATACTCGAGGTGAAAATCATACAACCAACACAACTGACCAGTGGTGTTGTGTCCTCTGGATGTACATTTGAGATGACAGAATGTAGGTAAGGGCGTAGTAGGAGGCAATGTCTAGTTACAGACATGCAATTATGTCATTATATTTAATTTTGCATATGGTAATCATGAAAAAAAAGGATGTGTATGGTAATTAGGTCAGGTAGATATAATGAATCTCCTCAGGACTTAAAGTTAGGCAGTCTAATAGTATCATTAAATCCACTGGTTAGCCCTTTATCTATGCACTGTAGCATATGAGAACATTCCATACCAGTACAAAAAGCTCATGAAATTAAGTCACTCTGAAATGTCCATTAGTTGTGCTCCATGAAGAGATATTTTTTCTGCTTTAAAGCGAACATGCCAAAGCAAGACAGTGAAGCCTTGGGTTTTATTAGTGAAAGCTTCATTTACATTCACACTTAATGCACTGCCATGTTTATTACTTTTGAAAGCAACACAGCATTCACTGCTGAGCAAGAGCTTGCACTGTCTTACCGACACCAAAGAACTTTTGCTCTCTTCCTCGCTCATCGATTTTCTTTTCATGTTCTTGAGAAATAAATCTTGGGCGTGTGCCTTTAATTGTGATTCGGGGTCAGTCCATTTATGTTCATGTACAAGTGGTCTTCGTTTCACTGATTCTCTCTTTGCTTGAGTTTGTTCATGAAAAGCCTCCTCCAGCCAGACAGCATGATGACATTCAAATTTTTTGGCTACAGATGGCATGTGACTCAACTTAGTGCAAAACGGGCTGTATGGTATGACCTGATCTAGTCTTGGTTCTTTGCTTTCCAGGGAGGAGGCCTGACAAAAAAAGACTGGTCATTTGTAGTTGTGGAGGGAGCAATGAATTCTGTCTCAACTGTTCCAGTTGATGGTATTACTATTTCAGGATGTGAATCTGTTACTGTGAGAGTCTGTGTATGTAGCTCTCCCATGCTGACTGTTGAATCTTCAAATGTGCCTTGATGGCAACCCTTCTCTGACCATTTATCGAGTGCATCTTCAAAGACTTGATTCTCATCACAGACATGTTTTCCTTCATAGAGTGGATCACATATGTGTGCCATTAACCTTCTGGAGACAGGCTTATATACAAGTCTGCTGTCTGCTTGAACTGTCTCATCCGAGAGGTCTTGCCCATGTGGCAGTTGGTTTAAAACTTCATCTAAATCTCCTATTGATGCAGGATTTTGGGGTGTAAATGGCTTTAACTCAGATAACCAGTAGTCAAGGAATGACTGTGCATACTCATTATCAGATGGCACATTGCTGAAGGACTCATTAAATTCATTGTCAACCACAACAGACTCAGGAGAATCTGGTCTGATCTCATCAAACAAAGTATCAAGACATGAACAATCACTCTCCTGCATTAAAGAGTCTGGTGAAACAGAAATGACTTCAGACAAATACATGGAATAACATGGTTGACAGTCGAATGGGGGAATTTGTGAGTCAGGAGACAGGGCAGTGAACTCATTAAATGAGGAAAATGATTCTGGAGAAACAGGCCTCTGGTAAGTGAATGACCAGGTTGAATATATAAGATTTCCATCATCTGGGTGCAATATTTCAGGTGATCGCAGTATATACTCTGAAAGCGCAAGGCTGTGGTTAAATTCACTTTCTCCTGGATGCTGGAGAGGACCCGTTGATCTTACTTCAACTGTTTCAGAACTTGATATGCCAGAATCACTTTGACATTGTGGTGAAATGGAATCAGTTTTCAGAGCACTTGAGTATAGAAACTCATCAGCTCTTTTGTCATGACATTTAAAAGAAAACTTTGGAAAATGTTGTTCCGCAGCACTGGTGACTAATACACAAGTATGTTTTTGTTGTGTTTCACAACATTTTCCCTTATACACGGGATCATACAAATGTGATATTAAATTGTTAAAGACGGGCTTGTGTATGAAGCAGTATTTCTTACAATATGTTGTGGAATCTAAGGACATGGATTCAGACGGGGCAAACTGGAGCTGGATTAAATCGTTTTGTGACACATGATCTGAAGAACAGCTGTCAAACAATGAATTATCGAGGGAAGTTATATTTTCTTTAAACACGTTTGAAGTTGCTTGTTTTATTTGTGCTCTGCCCCGTAAAACATCTGCATATGTAAAAGGTTTTGCAGTGGAAAAGAGTGGGGATGTACAGAGACTTACGCTAGCTTGTTTAGCTTTAACTTCTGACGGAAATGAGTCGGGTGAATCTGGTCTATTGTTATCCAACAATTCCTCCAGACAAAGTTGGGAATACTCAACATCTGACAGTGATGAAAGAGGCGATAGTGGTCTCTTTTCAGAGTATTGTAAATAGTAGTTACAATGCTGACTTTCCATCTGGCCCAATGTCATGGCAGGGAACAAATAGTGCTGCTCTTCAGATGCAACAGATTCTGGGGAGGACGCTCTAAAGTCTGCCAACCAGCCCTGCAGGAGCGAAAAGTCAAAATCGGAAGACACCGATTCTGGGGACAACGCCCTGCAACTAAATAACTT
>JBCAUF010000134.1:15286378-15303032 GCA_038406115.1 Haemulon aurolineatum
CCTGCAGGAGCGAAAAGTCAAAATCGGAAGACACCGATTCTGGGGACAACGCCCTGCAACTAAATAACTTATCAAGTTCAAAGTCTGATAAAACTGACTGCGGGGACTCTGCTCTGTTCTCGTCAAACAGGGATTCCAGACACAGATCAGTACCTTCCCAGTCCGAAACCACTGATTCTGGTGTATATGACCTATCCCTAGCCAGTTCCACATCGTATCCCATAAGGAGACATCTGAACTGAGGAACGGGTGAATCAGGAGAGAGGGGCCTGAGTTCACTTTGAGATACCACTGACTCGGGAGATTGCGCTCTTAACTCTGTGGCCCAATCGTCAAGGGAGGAACAGGTGTAGTCCTTGTCTGATGACACTGACTGAAGCCAGAGAGGTCTCAACTCAAATGTTTTGACAGTCAAAGCAGCATCTGTGCGTTTGTCTTTTGCGAAGCCGCGTACAACATCTGCATATGTAAAAGGTCTTGCAGTAGAAAGAGGTGGGGATGCAACGCACAAATTATGACATGGTTCTTCCATAGTATAATTTGATATATGGGACTGTGGTGGCCTCAACATGTTCATGTCATCTTTAAATTGTACATAATTGTAATCTGTCTCTGCAGATTTAGATGAGGACTCTTTTGCACTTGACTTTGTAGCCCCATCGTTTGGAAACTTAAAAATGTATTTTGGCCTCTCAACTAAGTTATATACCATAGGTTTCGGCAATGGCAGCTGTTTGAACATTTGAACAGATGGTTTGTCATTGTCCTGATCTGAGTATGAGTGCATTGCATTTTCTTCTGAGTTGTTTTGTCTTGTGTTTGTCAAATGAGTAGTTGATATCTGTGGTGATGCTGTGTCATCAGAAAATTGTGGTTTCATCTTAGAAAACCAGTAATCAAGGAAAGATTGACTACTTTCCTCATCTTGCTTTTGTTCTTCTGATGACACTGGGCTGACTTGGAATAGCTTTTCTGTTTTATTTGAACAGTCTGCACCACAGATACTATTATTATCTGCATGTGCAGGACATATTGCAGCAGAAGCAGCAGTTGTGTACAGATGTGATGTTTCTTTTGCTTTTACTTGCCATGTCAATGAATCAGTTGCATCTGTGGTTTTTTCATCCCACCATTCGTCAAAAGGTGATGAAGGAGCTCTCATGGCATCTGGTATAAGATTACCATTTGATGTGACTGATTCCCCAGGGACACAAAGATCATGACCAAAATCTTCTAATTTTGGTTTCAAAGGGCAGCCATGATTCACTTTCTCAGCCCAGCCCATTGTGTAAGGAGCTGATTTCAACAATGGTGATGGTGGACTTGCTTCTGAATACAGCAAATAATAATCACAATATTGACTCATAAGTTGGGCACGAATAGGTCCTGAGAGCAAGAGTTCAAGAAAAGAGAAACTGCTCTGCGAAGTCTGAGATTCTGGTGATGATGGTCGGAAATCCCCATCTGAAGATCCATATCCATCAATAATCATAACTGAGTCAGGTGAAGGTACTCTTCTATCAGGAGAAACACGATGCAAAATCTCATCACATTTGGTATTTAATGTCACATGCGATAATGCTCTGAATTCTCCCTTCATCTGTGGACCTACAAGTATAGGTGAATTATATTTAGGTACTTGAAAGTCAGGAGAGAGTGGCCTACACTTATTCTGAAACTCAAAGTAGTCAGAGAAAGGGGAGTGCGAACTCACAGAAGTTGCAAAATCATTCAAACTTTCGAACTTTGGTTCAAATTCATATTTATGTGATTGATTGGGTTGAAATTTATTTTCTGGTCTATTAATTTCTGGTGAACTACAGGCATCAGATCCTGGAGAAAGTGACCGGTGGTCATCCAATATACTGGAAAAATCAATTAAGACCCCCTTAACCCCAATTGGAGAGTCAGGTGACATTGCCCTGTAATCACCAATTGACATAACAGATTCAGGGGATGACAGTCTTGCTGTAGGGTCATTTAATGTCCAAGACTCTGCTAAGAAACAGCTTTCATTAGCAGGTGAAAATGAGCCACCCTGATCTTCAGATGCCAAAGAATCAGGGGTCAAAGGTCTGTATTCTATAAAAGTGGAAGGTAATGTCACTTCTTGCTCAGGTGATTGTGGTGCAAAATGGGTTATAGGGAGGAAAAGGCCAGAAGAGGCAGTCCTCGGCTCAGAGATGTAGGACGTTTTTGTCCTGACAATGACATGGTCACTCTCTGTGCTAACAGAAGTGTAATCACGGTACTCATCAGTTGAGTCACAAGCCACGTGAGTAGAGCCACTGGTTGGAAAATTGGTCTGTGGCACCTTCATTTTGAATGGTTTCACCATGCTGTACTTAGCTGTAGGGATAATGGGTTCAATTGACTGGACATCATCATTATCATCAATAAAGGACATCCTTTCCAGATGCTTGAGGTTTACTTGGAGTTCTGTGTTTTCTTCCTTGGTTGACTTGAAGGGTTTGAAGCCCGTATCAACGGCAGAAACTTGTGGGGCCTTGTCATGACCATGTAGTACTTTGAAGTATTGGGATGTGACCTCATTAGACAACTTCTGAGAGAGCCTGTTTTTTTGAGCAACATCTGTGCCATCTTCAGTTTTGGCCAGAGTTGCTTGGTGGTCCTCTGGTGGCAAGACTAAAAGGCTAGGGTCCGAGATTCCTCTGACAATGGTTTTGGCTTTTTTTGTATTGTCAAGCTGTGATGTATACCTAAACTCATCATAAATCTCACTGAAATCAGTCTCAGCTTGGTCTGATTCTGATAGGCTCAGACCAAAGTCTCTGATAGATATACATGATGGTAACTTCAGAATTTCATGTGATTGCCCTTGCTCATCTTCACAACCACACTGCTTCAATGATAAGGTTTGGCTGCAGTCATCTCTGGTTTGGAATTGAGTGACACCTTGGAAAGGCCTGATGAAACGAACTTGAGGGTCTTTCACCTTAGGGTCATGAACCTGCGGTGCTTGGCTTCCCAATGCTTCTTCTTTTGTGGTGGGAAGCGTACTTACTTGCTCATCTGAGTTGTCGTAAGTTGTAGGTTCTTGTGCAATAACATCCTCAGAGGTCCACAGGTTAGGGTTCAGCTCACTGTAACACAAAAGGAAGGCACAAAAAATGACTTTGCGTGAATGTGATATGTCACAGCCTCAATCTAACAAGGCTAAAGAGCAATCCCCACCAGCAACTGGCATAATGCCAGTAATGGCACCCACTGTGTACTCCATAAGCATGCACACTTGGGGCATCTGGATATAGCTCGGTTCTATTTCTCAGCATTGACAACACAGGGAAATACTGACATCTAGAAATGTCTGTGCACTACGGATGTCAATGAAATGTTTTAAATAATATGACGTTATTCTACATTGTGTTGCTGATTCAGGAAACATTTGAAATGAATTATTTACTGTGGGATCTCAAGCTCCTCCAACAGGTCCCCATGCATGCTCTCTGAGTGGGTGTGTCCAACGGGCTCTGCCCAGGAAGGAATATCCAGTAGGGAAGCAACTGAGAGGTCTTCTTCAGAAACAGCTGGGGGTGGTCTGCGGTCTGACTCCACCCTTCTCACAACTCTGGGGCTGTCTGCATCCTCTTGCACTGAAGATAGAGCTACTGACACTGAAACACACACACATACACACATAATGAATTAGAGTGCAAGTGAACACCCAAATAGAACCTTTAAAATGGTTGCTGAATTTGTTCGAATGTTTAGAGTTGTTGTTGTTGTTGTTGTTGTTACTACCTTCACTATGATCCAGTGTCTTCTCAATCTCTGCATAAGTTCTAGATGTTTGCTCTTGAACTGACTTGTTCATCTGGGTTTCAATAAGATGGACGATGTCCATGCGGTTGATCTTGGTTAGTCTCTTTATCAGACAGTCCTCTGTGGAAGGATTTACCAATCATTAATACATGGTGATAAATATTCAAATTAGGCAAGAAATTGATACATTATTTTAATTCTTTCTTCAAGATTACATTGAATCTACAGTATGAATATAATGTATGCTCATTCATAAATTTATTTTACAGGCTGCGTTTATACAATTGGCCCTTCCTAAGTCATGTCCCTTCTAAGTCAAGTTAAAGTAACACTGCAGAGTTTTTCCGACCTTAAAATAATGTTTCCAGACTCATTGCCATGGTAGAAAAATGGTTAATAGGATGAATGGTGCTGAAACCGCACTATATAACTTCCAGGCGCGGGCCGCTCCCCCCTCTAGGTAGAGCCGTGGAGCGCGACCTGCATATGCTACTTTACCTGTTCGGTGAACATGTTTCCAAACGAGGCTTCGAGATTCGCCGGGGATTTCACATGTACCGGTAGGTCTATTGAGTTTCCCTGGAGGTGCACATGCAGCAACAGTATTTACGAGAGTTGTAACAGCCGATTGCACCTGAGCTGAAACTCCGCAGTGTTGCTTTAAGGCATACTGCACATCTCTTTATACTGCCCATTTTTGGTGTCAGTACAAGAAAAGCTGCATGCAGAGACTCGCTGTGGCATACAATGACTGTATGAGGTTTCTGCTTAAGGCTCCAAGAAGCTGTAGGGCAAGTCATACGTTTGCGAGTGTTGGGGTCCGTACCTGTGCTGCTGTGATACAGAATCTGATATATAGATTATATGTACAGTGTCCAACTCATTAAATGGTATTATTTCAGGCATAATCAATGCTGCACTCAGCTCAGTCAGGTTCACATCAACGATGTGGAACCACTGGCGTTCATGTTTGTACACTTGTGTTATAACCCATGTATATCACCGTTGTGTTTTTTTTGTGCTGATGTTGTTTTTAGGAGCTATGGACCTCTCATTGAGAAGTGTCTTTAATATAAAGTATGAATTGAATTAGTCAGTATTGCTTGATAGGACAGGCTTGACAAAAAGAAACATGGTCAATGTATCAGTGTCATTTTTACAGGTCCCCCATCTATCTTTAAACCATATTCAAAAATGTATGTTCAACATAGATGAGCCTAGCACATAGCACATGTAAGAGGGAAACAGGAAAGGGGAGAGCTGACCAAGGTTCTGCCAGTTGACCGAGGTTTTTCCTGTCATCGGAGCACAGAGTAAAAAGGGGCGGGACTTAGGATGGGTCAATCGCCAAGAGCCTGAAAGTGAAAAGCTACTAATATTGCACTGTATTGACAAATAATAGTAAAATGTTGACTGAAATCTGTCAGACCAAAATTTCCTGTACCTGTGGCATGTTTGCCTTCCCGCTCAACCCAGCGCTGTAACAAGGCATGGCTCTGCTCTTGGAGAGAATTAGGATTCTCTGTTCTTACTAATTGGATATCATCCTCACTGAATTCCAGTTCTCTTGCCAGCTCTGGGGTGATGGGTAATAAAACAAGGGATGAACATGTAAAAAATCTTGAACCATGTTTTGCAGCTAGAACGTGCTATATACTGTAACATTTTCAGCTACTAGAACCCCAGTGCTCATAAATACTTCAGTTCCAATTCATACAAAATATACAACATATTGCTTTCTCCAAAATTGAAAACAGAAAATGATTGCATTATTTTACAGCTTACCAGTCCAGCTGAAGCCGAGAAGATCTGCAATAATCGCTAATGTCTCCTCTTTCCTGTCAGCATCATCCTGCCAATCCACTAAAAAAATGCCATTGGAGCCAAACATTACATCTTAATATCATGGTCAACCAAATTCTCACATTGCTGGTACCAGGCATGTAAAATATACTTTGTTTGAGTAGATTTTTGTGTTTCCTCTATATATTTTCCACTATGTTATGGGCTGTAATACTCTGAAATTAAATGTGGATCTGTGACATTGATATGGATGATAACATAAAGGTTGGATTCGTCACTCTGAGGAGGAGTTGACTTGTTTGGGGATTATGACTACTTGGTCACAATTAGCACATTTAGCATGATCTTTAACAATTAGTGTAAGCAATGATATCAATGTGCAGATTAAGCGATTTGCATGCTAATATTAGTAAAGCTGCATTAGTAGTACAGATTTTAATCCCAAATACAAAAAAGTCTGCATCAAAATTGTTGAAGCTACCACTTCTTAACCAACATGGCCATTCAATCTTGAGACTGCATGAACACAAACACAGATGGAAAAGTAACTTACCAACATGCAAAACACCACAAGACACACAGACAGACAGACAGACAGACAGACAGACAGACACACACACACACACACACACACACACATAACACTATACAAGATGGAATTAGACAAATCACAGCACACGAAAACAACACAAATGACAAATGGTGACATTATGTTCTGAGGAAGAGGAAGGGGGGTCTTGCTGCTGAGGAGAAGGGATAGGAAAGCAAAAGCCCATGTAGGTCTGGCCATACCTGCCGTACATTGTGGAGTTTGGTCATCGATGATTCTCTGCATCTGAGTTTCCACCGTGTCACCCTGGGCTGGCTTGGATTCAAACACATCCTCTGCACCAGAAGGTGGTTGCACACCATCCAACGGATTGCCATCGGGATCCGAATAGTGTGATGCTGGGGTGTCGTATGTGAAAATAACAGAATCTGGACTCCTGCGACTTGAGCTGCTTATATCATCAGCATCCAAAGAAGACCTAACTGATGTGTCTGAAGTCTTAGAAAGTTGAATGTCTTTCCTTTGGGGAGAGGGGGAGGAGATCGTCTGAGCAAGAGGTTCTTGTTGCGTCATGACAGGAAGTTTGGAGGGGAAAAGGCTGGATACATTAGTGGGGTGACTACTGTCAGAATAACTCCTGCTGTCTTTATTAAAGGATTTACTTGTGTCGCTATCAGCCTCAGATCTAGTCCTTCGATCGAAAGTTGAGTTTTTCTCTATTTTTCCTTGAACTTGATGAAGCTCAGATATCTGTGAGTCTTCCATGGTTATTTCCTCTTTAATCGTGCTACCTTGTTTGATTACCAAGGGTGGGGGTGAATCCTGATGACATATTGGAATTCCAGCCTGTGCAGCTATAGAGGACATTTCTATGACTGAGCACTGATCCTCATCATCTTCGTCATCATCATCATCATCATCAGGGGAAGAGTCTGAAGAATCATGTCTCTGCTTTGAGCACACAGAGTGAGCAGCTGCGGATGTGTCTGATTGAAGGTCAGCTATGGTAGAGTCTAGATAGTCTAGACCAAGCCTTTCAAGGCTTCCATCCTCATTTTGAGTAATAGTTAGTCTCTCCAAAGCACTGGGGGAACCAAGCTGAACTTCTATGGAGCTGCCAAGCTCAGCTTTAGAAAGTGGTCTCCCACTGTCTGACTCACTTAAGGGTTTGATGAGAGTTCTGGGTTTGGGAGTAGGAATTTGGTCACTGTCATCCTGAATCAGAGGTGATTGTGGAACCTCTTGAGGTGTTGTATCTGCAATAGAATCAACATTATCTAAACCTAAATACTTTGATTGACTTTCCCCAGTCTCCTCTGGAACAACTTCATCAACTGGATGTTCCCCTATGTGAAAAAATGCATATTCTTCTCCTTCTCCATCAAAGGTTCTTCTTGTCATATCAATAGCTCCACCTCTGGTCATTTCAAATAGCTTTCCTTCTTGAAACTGAAACGGATCAGAGGTTCTCTCATCACCTGGTGTCTGAACAGGTATTTTGTCAGGTGTTTTTCTGTCCTCTGCAGGAACAAGATTCATCTGTTCTTCAGCTTCACCCTGGACATTGAAGGCCTCATCATTCTCAACCTCACACTGTGGAATAACATATTCCAGTTCTTTAGTACCCACCATAGCCTGACCATCTGTCATTGGTGACTCAACTTCTTTGTCATCATCTGGATGGTGCTCATATGTGACACAGCTGGACAAATGTGAGCCAATGACTGAAGAATGGTCAGCCTCTACAGCATCTTTATTTTTGTGTATTTCATCTCCTCTTTCTGCTATGAATGGCACATTCTCGTCACTCTCAGGATCAGTTTCTTCCCCACGAGTTGCAATTGAAAACAACGAATTGTCAACTGAATCAGTAGTTTTTAGTTCTAACTGCATTTCTACCATCTCTTTAATGCCTGAGCTAACATCAGCGATCTCATTAAGTGTGTGAGAACTTTCCATCACACTTTTTTCAGAAAGTTTCTGTGGTGTATCTTGTGAGAAAGACGGCATATCTGGGCCAAATTTCAGATCTAGCTCATCATCTTTGTCTGTCTCTGACAGTGCAGTGAAATCTAAAGAATTCTCTGTCCTCATTTTTGCCTCCTGTTCCATCTCTTCAAATGTTTTGATCTTTGCAGCCATTTTAAACATCTCCTCTTCTGGGGTAAATTGTTTATTCATGGTATCATCATCATCATCACAATCATCTGAAAGATTGTTGAGAGAGTCTTGCCTCATGAGCATGTGAAGATTCTCACTGTCAGAGCACATTGTGTCATCAGTTACTCCCTTGTTTTTCTTAATTTCACTTTGTATTTGGATAATCTCGTCCTTATTTTCTTGCTCATCCTGCTCAGTTTCATCCCTATAAATATTTTTGTCATACACAAAACATGCTTCTAGCTGTGAGGCATAATCCTCATACACAGCTGTCTTGGCTGGCATCTTAAGTTCTGTGTCCTTTGACTGAGTGGGACTTCCCTCAAGAGAGTCTGGACAAGGCGATTCTCTGGTAGGACTTGGTTCAATTGAATCAGGGGATGTCTTTGAAGATCTATCTTCTATCCGAGGACTCGCCTCTAACGAATCGGGTTGGCATGGCTCTTTAGCTGGGTCATCAAAAACCACAGTGCTAAGGTTCTCTAAATCAGCTGGTCGTTTTGGTGTGCTAGAACTACTTGGTGACTGCACATTTTCATGTGATTTGGGAATTGAATGAGCAGCAAAAGTAACATCTCCATTATCATTCTTACAGTCACCCATGATCACATATGACTTTTTAATATCCATTGTCTCTTCAGCAGGAGCATTGAAATATGACTCTGGTGATGTTCTAGTTTCACTCTCCTCAGGCGAGTATTTTTTGGCACCTTCTTCTTCATGGGAACATGTCTGCCATCCACTTTCTGAAGCTCTCTTTTCAGTGTTGTCCATACTGTCTAAATCTGTGTCTTCTGGTGACGTCATCTCATGTTCAGATGAGAATGAAATAGTTTCTTTTTTGGAGTCTTTTGTCAGAATAACTTTTTTGCAGCTCTCATGGACTACCTCCTCTTCTGCGAGGCATTGTATCACTCCTGGCTTTTCCTTTAAATATTGATCTAAGTCACAACTGAGCAGTGACAACATGCCCGACATATCCTTCTCAGTTGTAGACTGCTGTAGCTGTGACTGTCTCTCGATCCAGACTTCTTGGAAAGGTGTCTCCAACACAGAACTTGGTGACACTTCGGTGACTTCAGCTTCATTGGTCTGCATACGTTCATTTTCCTCTACACCTATTTTATCCTCCAAATTACTCTTTGTCAGTATAACTTCGCTGTCAGGGACTTGATGCTCTTCTTGCTGACTTTGTATTGTCATTGGCTTTTCCTGGAGATACTGATCTAAGTCACTACTAAGAAGTGACAACATACCTGACATATCCTTCTCTGTTGTAGAGTGCTGGTGGTGTGTCTTTCTATTGATGCAAACTTCTTGGAATGGTGCTTCCGATACAAAACTTGGTGTAAGTCCCCTGAGTTCAACCACATCAGTCTGCTCACGTGTGTCTCCACCTATTGTATCCTCCACATCAGTACAAGGTACTATTTGTGTTTTTTCAGATATTGTAATACTTTGCTCCTGACTGGAGGATTTTCGTACTTTGGTGAGAGTAACTTCTTCAAATCTCTCTTGGATAATGTCCTCTTCTGGTGTCCTTCTTTCCACTGGCCTATCCTTGAGGTACTTGTCCAGGTCACTACTAAGCAGTGACAGCATGCCTGACATATCCTTTACATTTGTAGGTGACTGATATGTAATCTTCTTTTCTACCCACTCTTCCTTCAGTGGGAGTTCTTCGGTTGAGGTTGCTTGGGTTTCTGTAAAACCCCTTGCCATGTCTTGTGTTGTGCCATCCACTGTCACACCATTATTTTCATCATTTAATGATGTGAAAATTTCACATTGCTCCTGCATATTATCCTCTTCTATTGGTTGACCAGTCACAGGCCTAGCCTCTACATACTGATCCAGGTCATTGGTAATGACTGACATCCCTGATGCATCTCTTGTTTCTTCTTCAGCTCCCTGTGTATTTAAACATTCTTTTATTGGTGCATGATTCATTTCTTGTGCTGTGCCACCCACGATTGCTCCTTTATTTTTATCAGTGACAGATGTGAGAATTTCTTTACCTTTGTCCTTTGTTACAATAATTTGTTCACATTTCTCCTGAACAATATCTTCTTCAAGCGTCCGATTTCCCACAGGTCTAGTTTCAAGATACTGATCCAATTCACTTTTCATTAAGGACAACATCCCTGACATATCTTTTACTGCAGGGGATGTTTGGTGAGATCTTTTTCTCTCAATATAGACTTCTTTAAGTTGTGGCTGCTCAGTTTTGACCTCAGTTTCCTCTGTGACAGTTTGTGTAAAGAATATTTTGCTCCCATGATCAGTTGTTATATTTTCTTTGCTTGCTTCATGAAGTTTCTCTTGTTGTAAAGGTATGATGAACTTCTCTTCTCCTTTAGTGGATGAAGTAAACATTTCATTGGTCATTTGAGTCATCACTGTGAGTCCCTCATCATTCTCACTCTCCCCTGAGCTGGAAAGATGGGTCCTGATATCAACACTACTGTCTGAGGATTCGGCCATACCTTCGTGCTTGGGACTCTCAGGACTTAAATCATCATTTCTCATTTGATTCTCAATAAGAGACACACCATCCCCAAGATAACTTTTCATACATGGACTAGAGATGGATAATGAATCAGCAGAGTCATAAGGCAAGGTCTCCTCCCCAGGTGCCTGCATCTGGTTGCTAACATCTGCAGCTGTTGATGCCTGCTTGAAAAGCTGGTACTCAGGACTATCTTCCAACTCAGCCTTTATGTCCGCACTGAAGTCCTCAGAAGGTCGGCGATCAGGGCTGATCTGTATGTCTTCACATAAACTCCTACCACTGCTTATGACCGGTTCTTCTAACTGCATCCTCTTCCCTAACAACTCTGGCTCCTCTCTCTGGGTGCTAATCCTTCCATCATCAAATTGAATAGTACTTGTAACTTTTATGGTCTCTCCAAAACAAGCAATATCTGAAATTAACTGTGATTCGTCAGAGCTATATCTCTTTAAGCTTGCAGTTTGAGCCTGTAAATCCAATGTTCCATGCATGCTGACATCACTCTGTGGCACTGGTGTGGCACTGTGTTCAGCCTCCTCTATCTCTTCAGAACCTATCAATTCAGATACGTGTGCAGAAATACCAGGTGAAGCAATAGCTTTGTGTTCAAAAAGTTCAGCTTCACTTTTCAAAGGGTCCTGCTCAGTCTGGAATGTTTTCATTAGCTCCTTAACAGACATAGTCTCTTTCTCTGGCAACTCTGCATGTCTATGTGCACCTCTATTGTCACTTTGAATTGTATCAGCAGATTTTGCTGTCTTTCCATCATAACCACTATCTGTAATTAATAGTGATTCCTCTGAGTTATATTTGTGTACTGGCTGATCCTCTAAGTCTGCTTTATCATTTATCTTAACATCACTCTGGTGATAAGACATTGTGAGGTCTTTATTTTGAATTTGTGATTCTGGCTCCTGTGTAGGACTTTGTTCATTCATCTGTATCTCCTCAGAACCCTCTGATCCAGGTATCAAAGTTGAAATGGAAGGGTCCACAACTTGATGTTCAAAAAGCCCTGGTTTAGTTTTAGAGGGATCAGGTCCAGTCTGGAATGTTTTCATCAGCTCTTTGACAGGCATAGTGTCCTTCTCTGACAATTCTTGGGCCTCTGTCTGTGGGCTAAGACTTTCATCGTCCCTTTCAACTGTATCAGCAAATTTTAATGTCTTTCTATCATCTGCGTGATCTGAGATTATTAGTGATTTCTCAGATTTATCTCTGATTAAGCTTTCTGGTTGATCGTCTAAGTCTGTTTTGTCACATATCTTAATATCACTCTGTTGGGGGAAAATTGTGCGATCCTGAGTCTGAATTTGTGATTTTGGCTCCAGCGTAGGGCTTTGGTCAGTCGTCTGTATCTCTTCAGAATCTCCTGACTCCGATATCAAAGTTGAAATGGAAGAGTCAACAACTTTGTGTTCGAAAATCCCTAGTTTAGTTTTAGAGGGATCAGGTCCAGTCTGGAATGTTTTCATCAGCTCTTTGACAGACATAGTGTCCTTCTCTGGCAATCCTTGTGCCTCTGTCTGTGGGCTAAAACTTTCATTATCCCTTTCAACTGTATCAGTAAACTTTTCCATCTTCCCATCATAAGCACTGTCTGATATTAACAGTGACTCCTCAGAGTATTGTCTAATTAATCCCGCTGGTTGACCCTTTATGTCTGTTTTGTCATATATCTTAATGTCACTCTGTTGGTTGGAAATTGTGAGGTCCTGAGTTTGGATTTGTGATTTTGGCTCCAGGATGGGACTTTGCTCAGTCTGTATCTCTTCAGAATCTTTTGATTCAGACATCAAAGTTGAAATACCAGAAGTTCTTGCTTTATGTTCAGAAAGCCCTGCTTGAGTTTTTGAAGGATCATGCTCAGTCTGGAATGATTTCATCAGCTCCTTCACAGACATAGTCCCCTTCTGTGTCAACTCTGGTGCTTCTCCTTCTGGGATAGTGCTTCCATCGTCCCTTTCAACTGTATCAGAAAATGTTACTGTCTTTCCAATGTAAGGATTTATAATTAATAATGATTCATTCATGTTACTTCTGCTTACTGGCTGATCCTCTAAGTCTGTTTTGTTAACATCACTCTGTTGGTAAGAAATTGTGAGGTCCTGAGTTTGGATTTCTGACTTCGGTTCCTGTTCAATCTTCTGTATCTCTTCAGAATCTCCTGACTCAGATATCAAAGTTGAAATGGAAGAATCCATAACTTTGTGTTCAAAAAGCCCTGGTTTAGTTTTAGATGGATCATGTCCAGTCTGGAATGTTTTCATCAGCTCTTTGACAGACATAGTGTCCTTCTCTGATGACTCTGGGGCCTCTGTCTGTGGGCGAAGATGTCCGTCGTCCCTTTGAACTGTATCAGCAAACGTAACTGTCTTTCCATCATCAGCGCTATCTGTAATTAGCAGTGATTCCTCAGAGTATTGTCTGATTAATCCTGCCGGTTGATCCTTTGAGTCTGTTTTGTCACATACCTTAACATCACTCTGTTGGGGGAAAATTGTTGAGTCCTGAAACTGAATTTGTGATTTTGGCTCCAGGGTAGGACTTTGTCCAGTCTTCTGTATTGCTTCAGATTCCCCTGATTCACATATCAATGTTGAAGTATGAGAAGAAGATACTGCTTTGTGTTCAAAAAGCTGAGCTTTATTTTTTGAGGGGTCCTGTCCAGTCTGGAATGCTTTCATCAGCTCTTTGACAGACATAGTGTCCTTCTCTGACGACTCTGGGGCCTCTGTCTGTGGGCTAAGACTTCTGTCATCCGTTCGAATTGTATCAGCAAAATTAACTGTCTTTCCATTATCAACGCGATCTGTAATTAGAAGTGATTCCTCAGAGTATTGTCTGACCAATCCTGCTGGTTGATCTTTTAAGTCTGTTTTGTCACATATTTTAACATCACTCTGTTGGGGGAAAATTGTGAGGTCCTGAGTTTGGATTTGTGATTTTGGCTCCTGTGTAGGGCCTTGTTCAATATTATGTATCTCATCAGAATCTCCTGTTTCATATATCAAAGTTGAAAGGCAGGAAGAAGCTACTGCTTTATGTTCAAAAAGCCCAGCTTTAGTTTTTGAGGGATCATGCCCAGTCTGGAATGTTTTCATCAGTTCTTTCACAGACATAGTGTCCTTCTCTGACGACTCTGGAAGCTCTGTCTGTGGGCTAAATATTCCGTCGTCCCTTCGATCTGTATCAGCAAATTTTACTGTCTTTCCAGTGTAAACAGTACCCAAAATGAATGGTGATTCCTCTTGCCTGTCTTTTGAGTCTTGTCTGATAAACTCTACTGGTTGATCCTCCATTGTGGAATCCTGCTCAGACTTCTGAATCTCTTCAGCATCACCTGAGTCAGTTATCAATGTTGAAACAATGGAAGAAGCTACTGCTTTGTGCTCAAAAAGCCCAGCTTTATTTTTTGAAGGATCCTGTCCAGTCTGGAATGCTTTCAACAAATCCTTAACAGACATAGTCTCCTCTAATCTTTCAGTCTGAGATCTGGGGGATTTAGGAGACTTTGGAACCATGGGAAGTTCTGGCATGTCTGTCTCAGTCTTGCTTGTGGCCACTGGAATTAGTTCCTGAGTGTTTTTTTGTACCACCTCTTCTTCAACTTTGTTCTGTAAAGCTTTAACTTTGTCCTTTATAGATCCAATAGGTGTCTCAACCACTAAAGGAGAGGCTGGAGGATCCGTAACTGTGGTAGGTACAAGGGGACTCTCCTTAAGAACAGCATCTCCATCTAAAGACTCCTCAGAACTCACCCTTTCTAGCTCACCCTCAGAGCTGCTATAAGCAGAACGCTCTCTGTCTCTAAGTTTCTTCCTAATAGGTTTCTTGATATCTGGTGGACGCCGTTTGCCGTCACGTTTTACAATAACCTGTTCAAATCTATCTTGGACAAGGTCTTCTTGAGAATCACACGACACTACAGGTCTCTGCTCCAGGTATTCGTCCATGTCCATGCTGAGGTGTGAGACCATGCCTCTCATGTCTCTGACTTCTGTAGCAGATTTACTTGAAATCGTCCCCTCAATGCAAATCTCACGTAAGACAGGTTCTTCAACAGAGGAGTACTTCATTTCAACAGTCTTACTCTGAAAGACTTTTTTAGAATCATCTTGTTGTACTTCCTGTCTGCTGTTGTTTAAGCCATGTCTTTGGATCTCTCCAACCTTTTCCAGCCTATCCAAAGGTCCTTTTTCCTCCACCCCTCTGGCTCCCACTCTCTCTTCAAACATTAAATGGTCCATTTGCTCTGCAGTCAACATAGCAGATATTTTGATGTCCGACATGTCTGAGAGAAGATCTGGGCTTGCAAGGGTTGCGGGGTCAAGAGGTTGGTTAGTTCTCAGGGAGAATGTCTCAGTTGATTCTGATTCATCATCTTCAATTAAAAAAGTTTCATAACCAAAAAGGGTAAAGAACATAAGGGACAAATGAAGTGGGAAAGAGAGACATCAGAAAACTGTGATCAAGACAATGCCATAAAAAATCCATCTTCAGTTCACAGAGTAAGGAGAGGGATGAAAGAGCAGAGGATAAGGGAGTCTTGAAAAGAAGACCAAAAAGAAGATGACAAAGTGATCCAGAAGAGTTTGGAGGGGAGTAGAGCAGCAACAGCATAAGCAAAGCCAGGAGAAGTAACAAAACAGGTAGAGTATGAACAAGAATATTAAGCTATTTTGACAACATGTTCCGAAATTCAACACAAAATACACAAAACAACCAAGGGAAACATAGAAATCTACATATGAAACAAAGGGACAAAAAGGAAGGATAACAGACAAACGAAACTTCTCAAGATTGTTGCTGACATGAGGAGTCATGTCTGCCTACAACATAAAGTTTTAAAACATAGAAAACATAACAAACCTTGAATACAAAAATTAATAGAAGGGTTTTTAGTAAGAGAGGTCATTATTACTGGAGTCTGTTTTAAAGTTTTACAAAGTTTAGTATTTTTACCAATGTGTTTATTTTCTTCACTAAGAAATTACATCATTTATAATAGTTTTTTTTTCTTTTTTGATGTGTGCATTTACTATAGTATCAAATATTATGACAGGTTAAAATGTATAAATTACGCTTAGTAATTAAGTACTAAGTAAGTATAGTAATTCACTTTTTTTGTGACCTTATAGTTCACATACTGAAAGAAGTAGTGACGTAACATAATAATTATGTAAAAAATTGAATAGGGAGTTTATTTATGGTGAAACTAAATTAATAAATGAATTAATGAAAACAAGGAAAGCTGGTGAATGAAAAAGAAATGTGTACTTGAAGTAAAAAAGCTGTGACAAAATCAATACAAAATAAACAAGCAACAAATCCAAAACTTTAACAAAGAACAAACAGCATGATGTTGTTTGTCAATTATACGTCTAGTAAAACTGCTATAGGAATTTAATTTAATCAGTCAAAATTAATACTTTATATATAATTACAAAAAAACAGAATTATTGCATCGATAAGATGAAATTCTTACACAAATGCCATGAAAAGCAATTTTGACTTGAATAAAACAGTATCATTTTGACCTTCATTTATGATTCATTAAAAACAGAGGTCAAAGAAAGAACAGAAAATTAAATGATAAGGGTGGGAAAAGGTGTGGTTTGGAGTGGGGGGAATGCAGAGTATATCAGCCATAGCATAGCTGCAAGTAACATACATGTAACTATACACAGTGTTAGTAGAGCAAAATAAGCAAGCAGGGTTAATCCAAATGGAACATAAAATATCAATCAGTGCATGTCTTAACACATACAAATGTTAATATTTCTAAACTAATACTTTACAACCTTTATGATCATAAATCTTATGTTAATCAAGTGCTGACTCCA
>JBCAUF010000134.1:15303132-15317656 GCA_038406115.1 Haemulon aurolineatum
CAAATGTTAATATTTCTAAACTAATACTTTACAACCTTTATGATCATAAATCTTATGTTAATCAAGTGCTGACTCCAATGTAGACTGTGTTGTCATGTAAAAATAGATACATTTATAAATATGAATTACAAACGACTCCACTTAAAATCTAAATTATACGTATATATATATATATATATATATAGCAATACCAACCACTGTATAATGGCTCATAAAATGTCTAAAATGTAATTAATCTATAGATAATGAATCTATCTGAAAAATATGTGTAAATTAATCTTTCATACAAATTTTGCAGAACAAGAGAGTTCATCTTACATTTCTTGTCACTCTTCTCACTCTGCAGAAAAGAACAAAAAGGCATGGTTAGCTACAGCGTAAGTACAATTTTCTTTCTTTTTCATGGTACTGTATCAAGTAAACTTTATTTACCTCATCATCTGCATCTTGGTCTGAATCAGACTCCTACAGAGTCGAATGAGACAAAGAGAAAGCAAACAATGCAAATGATGCAACAAAAAGAGTTGAATCTGATAATATAAATACAAACTGAGATATATTCACACTAACCTTTGAATATGTTGGGAGAGTGATGTTAAGGTTGCAGATAGCATTGTGAGTAAGACTACGGTATGTGCGTGGTTCCTTGGTGAAGGACAAGCGACCACATGGCTCCTGTGCTGTGTCTCTGATCTGTCCATTAATCAAATGACAATTCAGTTAATGAGTTACACATGTTTGTATTTCTGAATCTTTGAGTACAGAGGAAGAAATCTAAGATGTTTTTATCCAATGTGTTGTCATACTTTGATAAAGAGTGCCAGTCTGTTCTCTTTGAAGGCAAAGAAGCTGAACACATGGTGCTGTCCACTCTTTGTAAGAGGCACCAGGTTTCCAAAGCAATCAGCAAATATAGGTTTACCCTCCAGCACCTGTGTATGGATATCACAATCATTTTCAAAATTCAAAGAAATCATGAAGGTCTACCTCAAAACACTGTAAAAACCAGTTGGCCGGCTGTGTTAACCTCTTTCTAGAGTCCCTTAAAATACCAGCTTTACCAACTTTCAGTCTTAATTCTTTCACTTCGCATCCCACCCCCTTTAGATAAACCATTTCTCACACTTTTCCCTCCTCCTTTTTAACCCCCATCATCACACTGCACCTCAACATCTCGGCTACGGGCAACTTCAGTGAAGTTCTCCTGTTGCTCTAGGGTCTTGTCCATCTTGTCATCTGTCATGCAGAAACAGCGCAAGCGGGCCTCAATGGGGTCCAGTGTCTTGGCAAAAATGACAAACTTGGCCATGTATGGAACGCAGATGATCTCTCTGTACAGCTGGGAGGCAAAACTAACAGACTCCTGGATCTGTCTGCAGTCTATCAACCAGAACCTATAAATATGAATGAGACTTCAAGTCGGTTACTGATATATATCACCTGGTAGTAGCACAGTATAGATACTTGTGATAGAATGATAATTCTCCTAAACAAGGCAAAGTAGTATATTAGATCAATGTGTAAAGCTCCTATAAGAAAGATGCTTGGCTCCACATTTAAAAAGAATTTACCTTGCTGACACGTTTGTGGTGAAGGAAACACATTGGTTAACAAAGGTGAGAGGTGTAGAGCCGGTGATGTCTTCCCATTGGGCAGGAGTGGTTCCACCTGAAATACAAACCTCTGATTTGTTATCAAATCTGTCATGGTGGCTTGTTCATTTTTTGTATAAATAAAGCGAAAATCTTTTGGTTTATTTTAACTATTCTACAACAGATAGTAGGTGATAATGAGGCCTGAGGAGTTCATTTTTATTGTTTGCTGTAGGTTTGTATGTATGTTTGTAACAGTATGCCATTACTGCAGTATATCATGGTATGCAAATCAATGGTTATTACACTGGGTATATTTGCTAATCTACAGATGAAGTATACCACATGTGTAATCAAAAATCTAAATATTCAAATGTTGTATCATATCAGGAAATAATACTGGTTGTGAAAATAATAATTGTGATCCTTTCTAAGATTTATCATTTCATGAAAATCTCATACTGTTGCAAACCTACTTTATCGATTGTTGATTATGATTAATTATTCCCTGCTCTTACCTGTAATACTGCAAAGCAGACGTAAGGTAGGGGTCTCCCCACTGAACTCTGTGCTTTGCCCGTCACTGTTGGAGCTCTTGGGAATAGGGATTGTCATAGTGATTGGTTTGTGGAATTTCCTCCTTCTTGGCTCCAGTGTGACGATTGAACTGAATGAGGCTTTGTTACCAAGAATCTTTCTCACGACCTCTACATCAATGGGCTGAGCCTAGGACAAGGTAGGAAACATGTCAACAAAACCTTTTGGTTGCCTTAACTATGAAAATGCCATTATTTCATGTCTGACCAAGAAATGCAGGGGATGTACCTGTAGCCCAACTCTGATCTTCTTGGTGAGGGCTCCCTCCGGGAAGACAGCCTGGACCTGGGGCACAAGAGTGCTACTGAGGACCCCACCTTCTGGTCCAATTAAATGACTGTCCTGCTTTATCCGTGACACCACTGCAAAATACTGTGGGAAGTCTCTGGTGATGATACGGCATATTCTTTTCTTTTCAAGCTCCTCGGGAGAATCAAGTTCTGTGAACATCAGAAATAATAAAGTTAATTGTGCGAAATTTAGAAAATGGAGATCCAGATGTAAAGTTATTTTAGTTTCTCCTTCATTGTCCTTTTCTTCCTGTTTTCCAAAACTGTCCTACTTCATTACTTTGCTATGGCCTGCAAGATGGCTTAAGGTGATTGCATTATGGCTTAAAGTTTACGTGGTGTTCCATGTTTTTTGCGTGATAAATTCTTTGATTTGAGTTATTAACTCCTATGAACAAACCATGTCTAGCATCACTGTCTAGTTAATGTCTTCCTTACTTTCATCCATGCCATTAAGTATCTGATTCAGTTCCTCTTCAGTGAAGTCACAGTGGTGTTCCCGCCAGCTCTCCCCCGTCTCACTCCTCAAGATCACAAGCTCTCTCTCTGTGCCCCGCAGAGCTGCAAAGTGGGGTATCTCCACAATCACAGGCCTAAAAACGGCAAGGTAAAGAGTACACTGAATTACATTGTTGTGGTAACAGAGCTTGCTTAAAAAAAAGAAAAGGAGGAAAAAAACAAACATAATATTCAAATTTGAGTTTAAAAACATCTCATTTTCATGCCTAATAAAACAAACATATTCATGAAAAAGTCATTTGAAAACATAAAGAAAACATTCATTCCACATCGGGAGCAGAATCCACTAGAAACAAGTTTGGGAATTGGTACTATAGACTGAGGAAATCATAGGGATAACTCAACAACAACAAGTCAGGGGTTCAGACAAAGGCTTGCATTTTTATAATACCAAGAAACCAAGGAAGGAAATAACAAAATAAAAACAAAGAAAAAAAGTCAGGTGGACACAGTGGAAAAATATGGGTGAGTATGTGACCACGTCCAGGATGATAGGGTGTCCCCCAACCATGGTCCTACCCGAGGAACTTGGTTCCTGGAGGACCCAGCTGCAGGATGCGACTGACCAGGCTCTCACCCTCATTTAGAGGGGGCGGAGCTGTGGGAAGGTGGAGCTTACTGATCCATACGCAGCACAGAGGGGAGCGAAGAAAAAAATATGAACACACCAGACAACAGTGTAAACCCACTCGCACAAGCAAATACACACGCACAAACTAACACATATAGTTCACACAGAGACACACTAAAACACTCACTTACCCCAGGAACTGGGCTCCGGTGGGTCCCACTTCTATGATGCGACCAGCGAGCCCTTCACCCTCCACCATAGGGGGCATAGAAGCCAGACGGTGTCTCTTCACCAGTCTGCATGTCACCCGCGTGGGCGCAGAACACTTTCTTGGTGGTACGATGATTCGCAGACCATTATGACGGCAGCCACGCATGGCCCCGCCCCTGGCATCTACCATGAAGCTGACCAGGAAGCTGAAGAATAGGATCCGGTGGAAAACCAAGGAAATTGCTTCGTAAGATTGGTTGTTAAAAAATGCAATATTTCTGGCACAGATGCAAAGTCTGTTGTGTATGAGCCTCCATGCAGACAAAGCATGTGACATTACATTAAGACGGGACAATTTTTATTTTGACGCCATTCACTGCTGACATAACAACAAGCAAATCTCGACAGATAATGTTTCATTCCAGCCTGTAAGCCAGGCAAGCAAAGGGGAGGGCATTGAACAGGATTCTTCCTGAAGGAGAAAGTAGGTATGAAACAACATAAAATTTGCTGTTATCTGCCATTTATTAAGTAGAACTAATCTGTATATTTGTGTCCATTTTTTATTTTTTATCTTGTGTAGGAACAAATGGGTTTGGAGGCAGGGTAGGAAGGGCAGGGAGACATACTACCACATTACCGATTCAGAGCTTTTTTCATGGAATTTGTTGACAATAACAAGAAAAACACATGCCATAATGTACATTATACCGGCTTTAGTCATTAGTTCAAATAAGGATCCAGCTGTTATTAATACCCCACTGTGTATGTTAAAACACTAAAATCTATTCTTAATATACAGTGCTGCAATTAAGTAGAAAAATATAAATGGCGTTTCGTATCTATGTATCAGCAGATGCTAAAGATTAGAGTCAGATCTGCAACATGGATAAAAAAAAAAACTTGGCTGGAACACCTCCAGTTAACAAAATCTGCACCCTGAAATGTAAAGTCATGCATTATGGAATCATGCAGACAGACGGGATGGGAATGAGAAGGTCATTTAGTGAATGAGAAAAAAAGTCAGGAAGGATAGAAGAAAGAGAGAGTAGCCAAAATAAAGAGGATCACCTGCTGTTGTCATGGTCTAGGCACGGAGAGGAACGGCTAGAAGCAGAATACAACAACACACACACACACACACACACACACACGATCACAAACACAACCAAGACAACAGAGTGCACAAAGAGGCAACAAGAGAATAAACAAAAAGAGAAAAAGAGAATAAAGAATAAGTAAAAGTGACAAAAACCCGACCAGAGACAGAAGAAAGACACAGCAGCAAAGATAAAAGAATGAAGGAGAGTAGAAAACACAGACATGGAGGAGTGAAAAATAATGTAAGGAAAAATTAAAACTGATTCAGAGGTGACTTGTACACACTGGATAGTGAACAAAAGCAAGTGAAAGACTTTTACACCAGGAAACAGTTTGAGCGTGTATGTGTGTGTTAGTGTGTGTACCCAGAGTGTAGCAGACTGGAGGACAGCACCACATTATCAAGGTGCTCAGCACCCCAGCTCATACGGAACGACTCCTTGTCGTGCTCTTTAGACAGCGCTGATACCTTTAACAAACATAGTCACAAAAGTTAAAATATTCTAAAATGAGGAATATCTTCAGTAAAGTTAACTTGAATAGCTAAATAAATAATTTGACACTACACACTTTTTGGACACTCCTCACCTGTTGGCTTGTCAGCATTTCTTCAATGAATACTCCCTCTCCCTTAGGAAAACTTTGGTGGATGGGAGTGTGCTGAGGCCTGTTGGAAAACGAAGTTGGATTTTCAAAGAGTCTTTGTATGTATCTGTCTCTTTGAATGTCTGCATCATGGCAGGTTGTTTAGCAGATGTCTCATTCATGCTGCTTCTATTTATGAAGTCAGATAGTATAAATTAGACTTCTTGTTAAGTGGGAATATGTGTGTGTTCATCGTGACCTGTCTAGGTTGTGGCTCATGTAGCTGAAGCCATCCAGGTAGTGTCCTGGCAGAGAGTCGTCTCCCAGCTCTCGGAGGTCCTCTGCTCTCAGATACTCTCCTCCATCACCTGTCATAGTGTCCTCACCTAGGAAACACAGGCATGCCAGTTCAGATATTGTACAAAAAAAATACCTTCATGAGAAGCTAATGTTGCTGTTGCTGTGACCACCTGGCTAGGAAGTTCTGGATCTTTTTATGGGTGTATCTATTTCAACATCTCCTTTCTGCCTGAGCTCATTTATTGGAGAACTTTCAGTCTTGGACCTGTTTCACCAAATTCGCAAGATATATTATAGCTGCAATTGGAAACAAGATATCACTTTCCTCTTACTCGTTTTGACATGTTTAATTAATCAGAACAAACACCATGCTTGCAGCACTTGAATGAGCATGTGAGAGCCCTGAAGTAAGACCCTTCTGCATTTTGTGAAAGACAATCATTTGTGAAACATGACACTGCATCTGCGCAAATCGCTTTTGTGAAACGGGTCACTGCTTCTGAAGGCTTGTCAGCATTGCGACAAACTTTTGCAAGTCAGCATTACTAAATCGGTGCATTCCTCACTCATACATAATCATCATCGTAAGTTCCATGATCGTATCCACAGCCCCACGCACTTCATGCAGTTAGTTTCCACCGCTGCATGAACGCAGAATCATCAGAGTTCTGATTACACCCTATAAACAACAGGGTGTCAATTCAGACACAACTGCACAACAAAACTCATCCTCGTTAACTGCATTGACTGTAGAAGCAGATAATCAACGGATTGTGAATTTGAGAGTAAAAACCTGGAGACAACATTCTCAAAATCTATCAAAGTCAATGGATTATTGCACACCAACATGACCGCTAATAGTGACAGCAACACAAATACAGTCCACACCAAGCTGGCAGAGCAGGGCAGACATTTTGCAGTACCTTCCAGATGCACAGACATCTCAAATAGCTGCTCGTCTTCCAGCCTCAAAGCTATGAAACACACTGTTTTAGGACCCACAGCTAAAAAACTCCCTTGCTCACAATACACAGCTCTTCACGACTACTGAACAGTGAGGACGAGCAAAGAAAGCTGTCTCTGTATACAGGAACTCACCTTCTTCATCAGACACATCGAGGATCTCAGTCATGGTTTCAGGGACATTGAGCTTGTGTTTCTCTGTGACCGTCTGATGTGACATCCCGTTCACAGTCATGGAAAAAGACAGTCACAAAAGAGAAAAGTTAATTGGGTTTTTTCTGGGGAACGTACTGGTATCAAAAGCTTACTGCGAAACCAGAATAGCAAAAGCAGGGAAGCTACAAGCCTCCTCACACTTACCGTTGTGGTAGTTACGACCTCCTCTGTGACAACTTTCAGTGTGTCCACTACAGAGATGTAACCCAGACGTTTGGCAATAGACAGCGCAGTGTTTCCATTCTAAGAGAGACAGAGATTCAGTGTTCATGAGGCATTAAAGGGACAGTTTACTTTTTTAAAAAAACATTGCTTATTCATGATAGAAGGGTAAATACATGTTACTTTTCCTTACCACAGTAGTAGCATTAGGCTTGGCACCGTGTTGTAACAACACATTGATAATGTGTGTGTTCCCTTGCTGTGCTGCCTGGTGAAGGGGTGTGTATCCATTCTACAGAGCGAAAGAAAGAGGTGAGATTATATCACAGTAAAAATGAAAATAGCTTTAAATGTCTCATGCTTATTTTTGCAATTTAATCTGATCACACTTTTGAATTCTACCTTGGTTTTGGCGTTGACACTGGCGCCTTGCTGTAACAGAAAGTTCACCGTCTTGGCATTTCCATAGTGACAGGCCACTATCAGAGGGGTGTATCCGAGCTAAGGTGTGGAGAGAGGATGAGGACGTGGTGAAAAGAAAAAACACAGTTGTTTCCAAATTTGCCTGATTTGTTTTACTTTTTTATGAAGGAGCTGTGTATAACAATAAATTCTGTGAATGATGTCGATGTATCATGCGGACATTGCCATGCTGCCCAAAAGCCAGTAGATGGCAGTTATGCTGAATTTATGTGCTTTTTGGGATTAACTGGTTGGGAGACTCTCTTCAATAAAAAACAGCTGGTAAACAGCACCTCCTGCAGTGAATACAAACAACATAAACTGCAAAATATACTCAATCAGCCATTGTGCTTAATTCCATCACTTCACCTCTGAATGAAAAAAAAGCTTCCTTGAATGGAGTTTTCAGGAAATTAAATGATTGGTGACTAATTTTCATTCGTGTGAATTTGCACCTTAGTTTGCTGATCCAAGTTGGCATCACGTTTGGCCAGCACTTCTGCTGCGTTGACCCTGTCTTCTTGGGCTGTGAGATGCAGTGGAGTCAGTCCACTCTGTAACACAAAGCACAGAGTTGTCTTACTGTCTTAACACTGGGTCTAACACTTTATTTGTAAATTACACATGACATAAACCTATAATTCTGAATGGTTGCAAGAATAAAGACATGAAAATGTGATAGATGTCTAATTGGTATCAACACAAGTGTCTGACAGAAGCGAGCGTGTCTTTGCTTGGGTGTGACCTTGGTGGCTGCGTTGACGTGAGCTCCTTTGCCCAGCAGCAGGCTGGCCATCTCAGCGTGTCCTTCCTGGGCTGCCAGGTGTAGAGGGCTGACTCCCTGCTTTGTGAGAATGTTGGTCTCTGCCCCATACTGCAGCAGTGCTAATGCAATGTTCGTCTGGTTCTTCTTAGCTGCAATGTGGAGAGGAGTGTAGCCATTCTGGAGAGGGAGGAGGGTGAAAAGTTACATGCTATGACAACATTTCTCTTTATGTGCTAAATTAAATTTATACATGTTAGACAATGGCTGAAACAGTAGGCATTTTCCAGTGCAGCTAAAATATCAAAAACGGAGAATAAGGATTTCTTTGTTTCACTCTCAAGCTCTTGGTATGCCATAAAACGTAAGATCGTAATATCACAATTATGTTGAACATATTGCAGTAAGCTGAGGAAAGGTGTACCCAAAAAATAAACCGCAGTGCTTGACCACAAAATAAGCTATAGCAGACTGCAGCACATACAGTGTGAGAAGGTCTAAAGTGCTTCTCTTCTCTAAAATCCTTTGGCCAACCTTTGCAGTAGAATGAGGTGATGCCCCTTTATCCAGCAGCAGGAGAGCTACATCTTGGTTGTCATAATGAGCTGCCACATGTAGTGGAGTTAGGCCATTCTGTAAGAGGAAACAAATGACTGACTGTGTGATCCTAAGATTCAATGCAGACATCTTTTGCTCAAATGATGTGTATAATTAATCCTGATGTTGGGTTTACCTTGCCAGCATCATCAGTGACAGCTTTGCGTTGAAGGAGAAGTTGTGCTACATCGAGGCTTCCATATTTAGCTGCTACATGTAATGGAGTAAATCCTTTCTGTAGAGGAAAAAGGGAAAAGTTAGTCTAATGATTAGCTGGATATTTGTGCAACAAAATAAGAGTCTTGGTTTCTACTATTTCTACTACTATCATTATTAGGCATTTTTGTCTGTGCATATCATTTTCTATCCTCTGCTCACCTTCGTGGCCATTGAGTGTGAGGCTCCAGCTTCCAGCAGCACAGCAGCGGTCTCAACCTGGCCCTCCCTGGCTGAAATATGGAGGGGAGTGTAGCCGTTGGTGGTGGCGGCATCTGGGTGAGCCATGTGCTGCAGCAGCAACTGGACAATATCAGTTTTCCCCAAACGTGATGCAATGTGGAGGGGGGTCTGGTCCTCCTGTAGTTGTGGGATGAAAAGGGTGGACAAATTTGAGAAATGTGGGAGAGAAGAAAAGGAAGCAGGAAGACAGGTAGAGGCAATGGAGTTGATTAATGCACAGTAGCCAGTGCTGAGACAGGAGACTTGACCCGTGAATATGTGTATGCAAGCCAGCGCATGAAATATGCTTATTTATGATAAACAGATGGGAAACTGTGATTAACTCCGATGAGGCAAAAGCTGACTCACCCTGGCCATGGCATCCACCAGTGCTCCATTCCTCAGCAAACAGCGAACCACCTCCATCTGACCTGCTCGTGCTGCCATGTGGAGAGCCGTCTCACCACGCTGATATGCAAAGACAGAACATTTATGCATTAAGACGCTGCGCTGAATGAAACACCCCTGAGAAAATCACTTCTGAGGTTCCATTACGAAAACTGATGTTTGAAAAAAATGCTATTTACTTATTACTGCCATAAGTATTATATATTTCTGAATACAGAGAGCTAAAAGTTATCTGTTTATACTCACAATGTTACGGACATCTGGAGATGCTCCATTCTGTAGCAGGAGTAAAACAATGTTGAGGTGGCCCATGAAGGCAGCTACGTGGATGGGCGTCAGACCAGACTAGGAAGAGACAGAGATAATGAAAAACGACAGGAAGATGAGCACCAAATACAAAGCTGTATTCCAAAAAGTTTACAGTATTTATAGATGCTTTTTTAAAGACACTCTGATAAAGTGTTTCACCTCAGTAATTGCCTGAATGGAGGCTCCATATTTGACCAACAGTTCCATCACTTTCACCCTGTTCTTCTTACAAGCGATATGGAGAGGAGTGAAACCGTTCTGACGGAGAGAGTGAAATAAACAGATTAATACTTGGACATGCTGTTTCAATCTGTATTATATTGGTAAATAATCACTAAATTTAAGAATCTAACTGTGAGTCTGTGTCTGTGTTACTGACTGCTGATAGTTGCTGTATTCTGCAGAATACCTACCAGTGCTCTAACATTGGGATTGGCCTTCTTGTCCAGCAGAAGCTTGGTGACTCTGTAGTGGCCACAGTGAGCAGCGACATGCAGCGCTGTGAGGTAGTCCAGTGTGACATCATCAACAGGCGCCTTGTGCTGCAGCAGTAGTTTTACACACTCTATGTGATCTCCCTGGGCTGACATGTGTAGCGGGGACAGTCCGTTCTGTGTGAGGGCAAAAGTGACAATACATGGATGGAACGGAAAAGCCGGATGTTTCTGATTGTAGATAGTGAGGTATGCTGCATAGCCATACACTACCTTGGTTCTGGCTAAGATGGGAGCTCCTCTCTCCAGCAGAATCTCCACTGCTGGGTCATGTCCACTCCTGGCAGCACAGTGTAAGGGGGTCAACCCATCCTGACAAAGGCACAAACATGTAAATATATGAAAAGTGTAGATATGAATCCAGTTTGTCTGTTTTGACAAAATAGGTAATGGTTGGTATACTCATTATGCAGCCATGAAGGGTTAGCTGCAGAAAATAAAATGTATTTGATAAATGCTGATGTCCAGACATTAAATATGAGTCTCACCCTGGTTTTAGCATCTATCTGAGCCCCTCGGTCTAACAGCAGGGCCACCATGTTGGTGTTGCCTCTCTTGGAGGCCACATGGAGAGGTGTTATCCCATTCTGACAAAGTGGGAAAGGAAACAAAGGAAAGTTAACTTCTCTCCAAATACTGTTTTTCACAGCAAAACCATAAACGGATGGCTAAGACTGGCAGCAGAAAGTCTAGAATTTAATAATAGTTTGTACAGTATAATTTTAATTTCTGTTGAAGGTAAAAATAGAAAGTTACATCACTAACTATCCAACTATATTTAAAGAAACCAAAGACAAGTTCATGGACCATTCTCAAGAAAGAGATGCAGCTGAAAACATGCAGGAACAAATGTAACCTCTGACAGGCTATGTGGGAAATGCAGTTAATAAAGGCTGAGATGAAAAGGGACAGTTAATATGGTAAATAGTAAACACACTGTTCTGCAAGCCTCAAAGTGAAAAGTCACACGTTGGGTTTTCATAGACAGCAGTGCAGAAAGTGTCTTGACTTGCTATGAAGTGAAAATGGGGCGCTACCCTGGCTGTGAAGTCCACAGCAGCTCCTCTGTTCAGCAACAGGGTGGAGACATTCACGTTACCATAGTGTGCCGCGATGTGCAGAGGGGTGAACCCACTCTGTTTGAGACAGGCGAGGAGAGAGGAGGGGAGGAGAGGGAGACGGGGTGAGGAAAGGGAGTTGGAAAAAATAAAGAGAGAGAAGACTGGTTGAAACGTCAGGTGTGGAAAAAGGAGAACAGTTGCAAAAGGAGAGCAAAGTAATATGAAATGAGACAAACTAAAGAGAAAGAAAGAAAGTCGGAAAGAGAGAGAGTAAGACAGAAAGAATTAAAGAAAGAAAGGAGAGAAAGAGAGACAGAAAGAAAGAAATACAGAAAGAGAGAGAGTAAGACAGAAAGAATTAAAGAAAGAAAGACAGAAGAAGATCAGATTTTTCTGTAGCAGATACAGAAAAGAAGCCTGATTCTACTGAAGCACTATTACGATGTGGCAGCATGCTGAAAAAAGAAACCAGACATGGCGGTGTTAAGAAGAAGCATAAGAAATGAGCATAACCCCAAAATAGCACATGCAATACATAATACATGCAAAAACCCTGTAATACTGCCATGCTTGCTAAAAAAAACACAACTAGTGAAAAAAATCAAAACAGTTTGATTTTTGGGCACTATAGATTCAACAGAAAGGACATTAAAAATCAAAACTGAAATACACAAAGCAACTATGCACTACATCTATCTGCTTGGACGGGCAAATGGACATTTATATATGAGCTATATAAATATCTACAGTACACAGTTGTAGGTGGGTTCACTCCTTACCTTCCCATTCTGATAGACATGGTGCAATTTAATTAAAAAACAGAGTTAACTTAAAGATCAACAACGTGTTTCAGAGAGTAAAAAAACAGTGCTATCAACATGCTTAAAGTACACATGCTGTGCAGAGAGGAGAAGAGCAATAACTGAAGCGAAGAAATTTACTGAAATCATGTCAGTGTGTCACATAAAAATCTGTCATAATAATATGTTTTAAAGAATTCATTAAAAAAACAAAGAAATAAAGAAATACAAAACCGATAATCTATAATTAAAGTACAATAAACTAACATTCTCTGGGATCTATTAATATAACGCAACGTCTTTTACTGTCAGCCATGCAGGAGTGTGTAGTACAGCTGCATGCATTCATATTTGTGGTACATAATTCAGACATGCAGGACGTCACGAGTCCTTATCAATTATGTGGCAGGTCAGGACAAAAGAGCTGAAAGAGATGGTCAGAGGTGACAGAAAGGAATTAAATGAAGAGGCGATGAATCAGAATACCTCCGTGGTTCTATTGACCATCATCTGGTTAGGACGCATTGGGAGAGAAAGGGGGAATAGGGTGTAGGGTTGTTAGGGAAAGGGCTTATCGCGACATTCACATCAAACACAGGGTAAGAAGACAAACTAACAAGGACGCAAACAACAAAGCATCCCAAGAGAGGCTCTGCCCATTAATATTACCACTATCCTAAATGGATGCGCACGTAGTCAATAAAATGAATAAACCTGTCAACATGACAAATTATCCATTCAGTCAGATGCATTATGACACACTTCCTCAATTTCTCCTTCCCTCTCCCATTTTGTAATTTTACACCCTGCTCTTTTATTCTCCCTCTACCTCGCTCTCTACTCTCATATGGCACTCTACCTCAACCCTTCCCCTCCCTCCACCCATTTCTCCTGTCACCCGCCCCTAACCTTAGACTGGACGTCAGCGTTGTGATCGTTCTGGAGCAGCAGCGCAGCTGACTTGGTGTCGTCCTTGCGGGCCGCGATGTGCAGGGCCGGGAGGCGGACCTTGCCCTTGGTGTCGTGCTCCAGCAGGAGTGAGACCACCGAATTGTGGCCCTGCTGGAGAGCGATGGCCAGTGGAGTGAAGCCGTCCTGGAGGAGCAGAGAAGAAGAGGCAAGAATGAATGACCACAGTTGATTTAGAAAATACGGATAGTAATACAGTAAGCTTTATCATTTGTACAATTCAACAAAAATGCAAGTATTTTACACACTAACTGACCTCTGTTGCAATGCTTTGGTTCCCGTCGTTTTCCAACAGGTATCTCACCACCTCCAGGTGACTCTCCTGTGCTGCCATGTAGAGTGGAGTGAAGCCATTCTGTACAGACATGCATGCACAAACATTTAATCTAAAATCGCATTCTTGGTGGTTGTCTTACCCACTTTTTTACCCACTTTTTTTTAACGCATTATCTAACAGACTGTGATCATTGAGAACCTTCTCACCTGTGACTGAGAGTTGACATCTGCTCCTCTCTTCACCAGTAGTCTGACGACTTCTTTTTGTCCGGCCAATGATGCAATATGGAGGGCGGTGTTTCCTTTCTGCAGAGAAAAACAGGGTTAACAGGGCCGCCAGCCTAGTGTCCATCCTGCATGTGGGCATAAACACCTTGATGTTGTGTATAATCTTATTTAAGTTAAATATGCAAGAATTACTGGCAAAATGTACTCAAATAATCAAAAGTAAATGTGATCTTCTGCAGGAAAATGGTTTAAGGTTGAGCTGATTTTAACTACTTTATATATTTAATCAATCAGCAATGCATGACTGTCACTGTGCTGTGAAAACCAAAAGTTAACTTTTCATGAGGTCAGATCATCATCAGTCTATTTATAGCTTTATGACAATGCATTCCAGCTAATCTGAGGATGTGTTTAAATTGCTTAGTTAGGCTCAAAAGTAGGAGAATTGTCTGAAGGAAAACTTCATCCTTCAGTTCAAATGTGATTAAATTCATCAAGTTTTAAGATATATGGTTTCCGTTAGACATTTGAAGGGCTTGAAAAAGTATGTATCTGAAAAGTTGCTAGTAATTAAAGCTGTCAGACCAATGTAGTGCGATGAAACATATAATAT
>JBCAUF010000134.1:15317756-15331486 GCA_038406115.1 Haemulon aurolineatum
TTGAAAAAGTATGTATCTGAAAAGTTGCTAGTAATTAAAGCTGTCAGACCAATGTAGTGCGATGAAACATATAATATGTGTCTCTGGGATGTAGTGGAGTATAAAGTTGCATAAAATGGAAAAAGTTTTTACTTAAGTACAGTACTTGAGTACATGTATGTAGTTATATTCCACAACTGGGAACTGCTGCTATTAATATCTCCCCCTTGACAATCACATTTTTCGACTTAATAATACACAAATGTTTTGATCTTGCATCTGTTTTCATGTTCAAGGTGTGAAGGTTAGCCACTAATTAATATCAAGGGCCAAATTCATGTCAATCCAAGGACATGGGCAGCAGGGTGACAGATTCTTTGCAGGCTGTTAATTGTTGCTAGCTGCTGAACCTGACACATTAAGCATCCACAGAGTCACATGATGAACAGCTTGCCGAGTGGCTTGCCCCACACTCCCTCTCTCTATTTTCCAGTAAATGCAGAATATCTATTCATGATGCAATCATGAGTCCGCTGTGACAAAATCAGAAACTGATTTAAAATTTTGCTATAATCTCACTGAAAATTAAAAAAGGAAGCCAGAGACATCCAGAGGACATTCTTGACATTCCAAGACGCAGACTCTTTTCTCCTCCTTAAATCACCCTCATGTCCTACACCAACCATGTGAATCAAGTTTCATAGTTTCAGAGAGAAGCATTGATTTACATGGTACATCACAACTGATACCAGCATATATTACTTGCATTCATGTCATGTGCACTCCTTCCTGTCATCTCCTGCTTTCTCTGTCCATCGCTCGATTACCCAGCTGTCACTGTCTGCCCTCCTTCCTGTCTTTTTTCCCCCACATATCTTTTCCCTGTGCAGAGCTCGGGATCAAACCTTAGTGGACGAGTCAACAGGTGCTCCTCTCTCCAACAGTTCCTCCACTAAATCTTTGTGTCCCTCCTTAGCTGCCAGATGAAGTGCGTTCAGACCGTTCTGGGGAGAAAACAGAAAGGAAATGTCAGCAGACAACATCAAGAAAGCAAATGTGGTGAGGTTTATGGTAAAGATTGCTGCATAAATGAGTGGTGCAGGCAGTAAGTCTCAGACCATAGAGCTTGGGCAATAAATATAGTACCTGGAAGTAATATACAGTACTCCTGCACACTACCCTTGTGGAGCCTATAGCACAATGTAAAGTCTTGGTGCAGAATAACAATGCAGTGAGGATGTTCCACTGTCTATCTTATCAACATTTAGGCTAGTGGTCAATATAACATTAGAGCAATGTAATGCTCTGTGTGGGTGAGGATTTCCTAAAAAATATTAGAATAAAATTATCATCATCATCCAGAAACTCAAACACAAGGAGTACTGTTATCACTCAGGAGAGAATATCTCCCTCAGGCTGGTTTGGCGTGAGCATTACATCACAGGCGGCCTCCGATCCATCAACTGCAGCTACAGGTTAGGAGCAGTTTAAGTGGAGAGTGGAGTGTAAATGTTTCACTTTGACAGGCAATCGCTCGTGTATTCATACAACACACATGCACAAACACATTTCCTTTGAGACAGGACGCTATAAACACGCAGGAGTATGATTCACCTCGTCCTCCTCTTCTTCCATTCTGCGCCGTGTCTCTCTGAAACGCGCAAAAACTAAGCAAGTATTTTAAACGGCGATCCCGTTCTTATCCTTCAGGTCCCTCGCTTCTTTCTCTCAAACCGGGTGTCAAACTCTCTCCGTCTTCTTTCCTTTCTGTGCGTTCTGTTCTTTCGTAAGTCTTCCTTTGCTCTTTTCTATCTTTTGCCTTCTTAAATGGTGCGCCAAGCTGGATTTTGAAGTGATGGAGCTCCAACCATCAACAACAGTCCTCTGCCTCCACCACCCCGCCCCTGGTTTAGGTCCAAGCCTCAGGGTCTGTCTGCCTTCTTCTCCCCGCCTGCAGGCTCTACCAGATAGCTTACAAGAGAGGAACTGTGCCTCCTGGCTCTGACGGCTCTCCTGGCACTGATGTAAAAGAGGAGCTGTTATGCTGCTAACACTTCTATCATTACCCCCTTCCTTCCCTTGCACACGTACCACACTCATGCACACACACGCACGCGCACACACTCTCTCTTCTCTCTCACTCCCCCTGAGTTGCCAAATGCCAAACAGCCAAAGGGGTGTCATGTTTCTGCACAGTCATAGAGGGTATGTAGGACACAAACACACACACACACACACAAACATGGATACGCCGATTTAGAAGCTACTGAAAATGTCAACCTTTCAAAAAGAAAAAAGAGGTCATTCCTCAGAGGCCAAAGTATGTAAGTGAGTGTCTGGTCAAGTGAGTGACTGTTACAAAGTTACAGTATGACATGACTTTAAAAGGTAAAAATGAGAGCCGCCACCATCTCATGTTTACCTTTTAGCCGCCACCATGTCCGAGAATACAATACTTTAAGTTATTGATGTATTTATGCAAGACAATCCTGAAGAGTTAATCTTTTTAATTTCCTCGATGAAATCTGAGTGAGTAACAAGCCATCTATCTCAATAATGAACAAAGTAAACTCATAATTCTTTCATTCATTTTTTATCCTAGTTGCAGTAAAATTTCACATATGACACACTATTTTTCATTACTGATTTTTCAGTTATTTTTTTATTAATAAATGTATCATTTAGTCTAAAAACAATATTAAATATATTAAAAATTTGAGAAGAAGTCACACAAACCTCATCTCGTTTTGTGACCTGCACTGTAGCCCTATAGCCAATTATTACAGTCTCAACTATTATTTTCATTATTGATTAATCTGAAGACTGAAGAAGAAAATGTAATTAAATATTGTAAAATGTCCATCACAAAGGTGACATTTTCAAAGAGCTCATTCTGTCAGAAAGAAAAAGTAAAAATTCTAACATTTGACAAGCCGTTTTTGCTGATCAACTAATCAATTAACTGTTAACCTTTCAGCGCAATTATAGACATCATCATTCACCATCAGGTGATGGGTGCGGTTATAATGAACTGGATATGCTTGCCATAGTCTGCTATGGATCCTTTCAGTTCAGTAAATCATAAATCACATTATGCCACACAGTCAGTCAGTCAGTGACAGTTTTACCGCAGCACTTTTAAATGTGAGTCTAGATGCTCTTTGCTGCGGTTTGAATACGCAGAAAGTTTCATCTTTTGCCATGAAACGATGGACTCACTGACACAGTAAGAATTATGTAATCTTATTAGAGCGTTTCAATCACATTTAACCATTATGTATTACAGGAGAGACAAGCAAAATCCACACACACACACATACCACACAAACTGATCTAAATCTCCTTTTCCTCTGCGCTGTAAATGAAAGCTTCATTTAGCTAATGGACGTTCAGTCCACCGCTGTGTTCCCTGGCAGTTTGTGGTGCCTCCTGGCAGGAGTGACACAGCTGAGCTCCATCCAGCACAGATTAATATTCACGCCCCTATGACCACTGACCTCTGTTATAATCACACATGATAAATTTGATTTAAGTCTATTTGGTGTTTGTTTTATAGGCCAAAGTGGCAGGGAGAAAAAGGGGAAATAATGTAAATGCGTGCAGATTAAAGAGTAATATCACTCCCCAAGGATTAACAGTTGGGTAGATTAGAGGGGGAAGTCGGCCTTTAATTGTTGTGAGGACACGCTCACATAGAAAAACACACAAATGACATGCTCATATGGAAAAAACTCTCTCTGTTAAACACACACACACAAACACATCTGCTGTTTTCCTTCTGCAGTTCCAGCATAGCATACCTTAAGTTACACTGCATAAATGCTAGCACTATCTGTCAAGAAGGTGTTTTATGCATCTCATTCATAAAATCTGTGCAGTACGTTGTGTGTGGCTTTGGCTGACCGGACAGTGTATCTCTTTCTCTCACTCTCTTTAACTAGCTTGGACAGCCTTCTGCCCTTTGGCTTCAGACTCTGACCCTTGCCACCTTGGTGCTGCTTTCTAGGATCCGACTCTTTAGTTATTAATGAACGCACCGCCAAGAGGCGACTCTCAGAATTCCTGCGTGACGTTCCAGCGTTGCCCCCCATCGGCCTCCAGATGCATAGTTTGACTTGAGTCTAAATACTACTGATGATATTTCATCCGCTACCATTATTTCTAGGATACATTTCCTGGTTCATATCTGATAACATTGCAGAAAATAATGATTGACAGTTGTGAAAACAGGACATTATTCCCCCATGACTATTCTTAACTGTTATTTTAATCAAAGTGAGGACACTGTGTTCATGTTTGTAAATAGCTGACTGAGTTGCACAAATCCAATTTATGTTTATGAACATACAGTATGAGTTTCCTTAATTCTAAAGTCACTGCAGATTTATTGCAGGTTGTTACCTCCAATTAACCAAACCGCACATTTTAAATTTATGTAATTTCATGTCTGTTGGTGCTCTTATCAAAAGAGCTCTGACTCTGCTCACTACAGTGCTGACTGCACTCTTACAGATAATGGTTCTCTAATTGCATGGAGTGCTTTACCACTGATGCGACTCTGATCCACTCATTTCCTTGAGAGCAATTGTGCCGCTAATCACGAGTAACGTGATACATTTCAGTGATTATCTCCTATCACTGTGGTGATTGTGGATAATTGGTATCTGCCAGAAAATATCATTATGGTTCAAATGGCATCAGCACTGTCCGTTTGGTCAAACCACTGTGTTGGAAGAAACCACTCCTCAGCTGGCATCAACACAAACAATGCATCTGTCAACATGTGGCACTGAAAGTGGAGCCATGAACATGTGACTGCGATAAAGTGGCAACCTGAATAGAAAAGTTGATGAAGTATCAGGCGGTTAGTAGTCAGATACAGTATCAACTATATCCCTGAAGCAGTGTTGCACTTGTAGGAATGTGTGTATGTATGTGCGTAGGCTCCTGCATGCATTTAGGCATGTGCAGTGAGAGACACAGACATACACACAAATGCACACACACAGGAACATGCACACACTGATGTAGATTCATGTATATTTGTAAAACAACCATTGACAACAACACAAACAAAAAATATGCCAATTGATGTGTGATCCATGTGATCAGCTCTCTAATACATAGTAAAAAGAAATACAATTGACTGCTTAAGGGCAAAGTCATACAGTAGGTATGCGCCATTTATCTCTTGTGACTCCCTAACAAAGTTACATCTACTGCACTACAGTATAATCGCCACTCTCTCTAAGAAACACACACACACACACACACACAAACACACACACTACACACAGAGAAGGTGAGAGCATCACTGGGATATATATGAAAATGTCACTTGCATTTTTGGTCACCTGACATGGGCTCAAATGTTATCACCTGACCCCTGACAGATACTATGAAGGGCAGGGCTCTCCTGTTGCAGGGAGGGAGCTGTATGTGTGTGCGTGTGTGTGTGTGTAAAAGTGTGTAAAAGTGTGTGTAGAATCACAGCCCTGAATAGTCAGGCTATCCTCTTGATGCACAAAACAAAACCCGTGGTACCCATGACAACAAATAGTGGAGCTGAGAGTGGGCCGTTGCCACTTCCTGCCTGCCAACCAATTACCGCCCAGTGTATAAATAGTTGCAATTAAACTGCTGGAAAATTACAAAAAACCAACAGCACAAAAGGTGAGGAGCTGACAATATGCACAACTGCACGTCCACAAACACACACACACACACACACACACACACACACACTCCTTTAAGCTACCTTGTGACGACTGTAAATCATACTGACATGGATAGGGCAAGGGGGAGGGTGTACAGAGATCTAAGAGGAAGTATTTTTCACACTCCCCGATCCCTCCTCTTCAGTGGAATGTGGGTGAGGGAGGGTGTGCGGGGGTAAGAACAGCTGCCAGGGGGACGTGGACCGGTCAAATGCAGCTTAGACTGGAGGGACAAATGGGTGTGGTGGAGGGGAGAGGAGAGGAGGGGAGTGCTTGTTGATGGGGTTATTATGATCTTGTGAGAGCGGCCTGGCGGGTTAAGGTATGCGCCGACCTAGCTCAGTTGTGTGATGCGTGCCACCATGACACAGCACAGCGAAGGTTAGATTCAGCAGGTTTGACTGACAGACTGACCCGTTAACAGCTTTGACCTACTGCTGTGACAGTTAGCATGTAATGCATGGGCTGTCAGCTACAAGCATTTAACAGCAGATTTCAGGAAATATTTTTGGTGTATTTTTGGTGTGCCAATTCTGACCAGATGTAGTTTGTGGTTAATATGACACTGTGTCTAAATAAACAAACAGAAAAACAGATTTAGTAGCCTATATCTTAGCTACCTTAACAATATCACGTGACATCATTTTGCTGATGATCCGGAAGAGCAACTAATACTGACTGTCCTAAAGTCACTTGACTTTGTGACCCTACATTGTCCATTCATGCATTTGGTTGCTCAACCTGTAGATAAAATCCTACAACAATCTATATGGTTTCAACCGGTTCAGACTAGTCAAAATGACACTTGCCAGATAAGAAAAGAAATGAACTAGTCTGCTCTGAACTGAATGCTGTAACTGTTTTATTAATGGTGTCATCTGCTGAACAACACGCAGTAGCACATGCCCGCCTGTCACAGATGCAGCAAGTGTTTTGAACGATTTAATTTAACTCCCCGAGGCCAATGATGCAAATACAACTTGATTATATGAAATACTAGGCAAACGTTCTCTCTAGCACTGAAGTAATGAATGCACATTACAGAAAAGGCACTGTGACATTTACAGGCAGCTACTGTAGCGTAGCACCCCATTTAAAAAGATAACACAGGAAAAAACAACGGACCTCATACATCATAGGTGACAGCAGAAACAGAGACGTCGTCAGGCACCAGATGTTAGCTCTGGCCTCTGGTGATGACATTAATAAGTTTCCTTACCTGGTTACAGGTGCTGATGTCTATTCCATTTTTCAGGAAGTCGAGGACTTTGTCAATGTTGCCGGCTCTGGCAGCCCGCAGGAAGCTGGTGTTACTGTCGGACTAAAGAGATAAAGACAGAAAGGAAGGAATATTAGACACAATAGTACATGCAGTTTTTAAAAATTATTAGTCTTCCAGGTCAGAGCATATTTATTATACAGCACATACACACAAATGAATAGTTTTTTATAATATAGTCTTTAATTTTATGATTTTAAGTCTTTCTAACCCTGTGTTTTGTCTTAGCTCCGTTTTAGTACAAACCTGCATTAAAAAGTTCCAAGTCAGTTTGGAAAGATGGATGTGGTTTGTTATTGCTGTGCATAATGGACGTTTATTTGATATAAGACAGTAACATAGAGCATTTGGAAAGGGTTTTATGGTTTCATGAAAGTCAGACTTCCTGCTTGTATCAATAGTTTGCCTGAGTAGGCTGTTCTAAATTTAACCACCAGCCATCAAGGCTGCAAAAACAGCTGCAACATATACAAACAAACACACACACACACTCACGCACACATACTATCTTAAGTTCTGCAAATGACAATTATTTACATTGCAAATTAGGTGGTGATGATTTTTCCAACTGAAATAAATGTCAATTGGTTTTCTAAAAATAAAATTGTGAATAATGCATGGAAAAACTGCCAAAAGCACCAAATAATTTGTTTTGTCCAAACAACACAGAAAACCCCAGAATTCAGTTCATGATTGCACTTTGCAATAAGAAAAGCAGGGAATGATTTCCTGCGGATTAACCCATTGTCAATAATTCAATTAATAATTAACTTAAACAAACATATTAGGCTATTTCACAGACTATATGGAGCTTCTCTTCTGCTACATGAAAGCTGCAATACTTCTGGAAAGCACTGACAGACTCCACTGAATTCAAAGTGTTGGGTCTTAACCTCTTCTTAGTCGAGTTAAGACTGCAGCATGTCAGTTAAACACCAGTGGGTGTGAGGTCAGCTCAATCATCCGCGTCTCCTGTCTGGGATGAGGCCACGCCCCCGCACAGGATCAAAGGTCACACCTCTCACATGGGATGTCGCCACACACATCAACAGAAAAGGGATTATCATGACATGCTTTCTTGAGCACTTTGTCAGTGCAATATATGCAACAGAAAATCTGGTGAGCTATGTTTCTCTCCACCTCTTACCAGTGCATCATCAACGTCTGATCCAGAGTCAGTTGCTCCGTAGTGATAGTTTGATTCTTTGTCACTCCCGCTGGACTTTAAAGCTTTATCTGACCCACAGGCCTTGCATGTTGCTGCATTACCCATGGTTGTACTGTACATCCAAATCAGGTAATTCCCAAGTTCCCAAGTTATGACTGAAAACTGTGCTCCTCACTTTACTCTCTGTATGGTATCATATGGTCCACCAAAGTCCAGTCTTTGTAGTTTCTCACTTCGCGTCCTTAGGTTAAAAGCCTCTCCAGCCCACTTTCCTGACGTCTGGCTGCATCAATGCATCTTACAATCCATTAAATCTGTCCATGTCTTCCGGCCAAATCTCACTCTTACTGCCACTTTTTCTTCCCCTCTCTGTGCCCTCTCATGCCTGGCCCAGCAATAACCTCCCAGCCTTGGACACCTCTGCCTTAGTGTGTGAGCTGAGCCTAGCCAAGGCCCACTCCTGCCGACTTCCTATACCTCTCCTCTCCCTTGATAGGATAACAACTGCAGCCATAAACGCTTAACCATCGCCGTCTCTCCCGCCTTGGCTATTTTTACCTTTCCAGACCCTCTCCTCAGTGAAGGCCACCACCCCTTGCTGCGTGTACCCAGGGTGGGGTGCATGACAGCTGGGTTTGAGTAGGGCTGGAGCCCGCATGGCCTGCGGTGCTCTCCAGGAACGCCGAGGGTCGTGATGGAGTGATGGAAGTCGAGCCTGAGCGCGTTTCTCACATTTCAGTAATTTACAACCATAAACAAAACACATTGTTCATCATTAGGGGAATGTAGAAAATGTCTGATATGTAGACAGGGTCCAGAAAACAGCATGATTTTGCATTGCAGAATAATCCAGATAAAGGTTGATACTTTAGAGAAAGAGCTTATACGCCTCCTCGGATCATAATAACAATTGTACCAGCAGAGTTATACAAAATCCATCAGTAAACAGAGGGCACACGTGTGTCAGTACTGTCCATGTTGCAGTACGTTTTTTTAGTAACTTCTGCCAAACACATACACATACACATACACATACACAAACACACACACACACAAACACAAACAGAGATTGGATTGATTGAGAAGCAGCTGTAATCTCTATCTGTACAGGATTTGACCCGTAGTCCATCATGTCATCAATGGGAGATACTGGATTATACACAGTACGGCACTCGGTCCAAGTATATGCTTACAATGGAGTAACAACAAAACTCTACTCTGTTTTATGGCATGCCATTAGCAGCTGTATTTATGCGCACACAAGGACACTTACAAGAAATGTATGCCACTGTCATGGTTTGTCTCATAACACCAAGTTGCTCACACAATACTAATTTGAAGTGCCATCAAACACAGTTCTCTTCCAAATTAAATGTGGCTGTAAATTTCAGTGAAAATCGTATCTCTGCACAGACCATGACCACTGAAAATACCAATATATGATGGGTTGAAAGGCATCAGTATACATGTCAGTGTGTAAGTGTAGGTCTGAACACCTCAAACCTTGTGCCATTCAACAGTTGAATCAACAAAGAATGATTAGAAAGCCGTTGTTTTTCTTTTGAGAAATGTTCATGGTATAAAAAATAAAAATAATAACAGACTCCATGATGGAAATTTCACTTTTTTTCCCATTCTCCATGAACTTCATCAGCTGACGCTTCATCACCATACCCAACATATTATTTATTTCTGATGCCACCAGCATGTGACCTCCCTCTGAGCTTGAGCCTCTCTCACATCTGCCAGCTCTTGCACCATCAGCCATGCCCCTCGTGCTGCATGGCAAATGATCTGAGAGGACAGCAGCACGGCAAACCACACTGTACGGTCAACCACATCCACATCTGTGTAACCCCCGCCCCCCACAACCCACTCCCACACACAATGGCCCAACACTGATGCTTACAGTGCACGCATAAGCCCACAAGAGCATATGTTGTTGAATTCCAAACAGTACCATGACACAAACTTGTGGATACGAATGTTTTTACCTGCCGCTTTCTCTCGGCTCTCTCGCGCTGCCGTCTCCTCCTCTCCCTGGCTTTCTGCAGAGCTCTGTACTCTGCACTTTGCTCAAGCTCTCGGGCTTTCTTCAGGTGGGCCGCAGCATGGGCCATGACCTCACCTCCCTGCCTCTTTCTGTCTCAAAAAATAGTTTTACAAGGTGCTGAACTTTCAAAAGTTGTTAACTTTCAAACGTCCATCACACCAACTATCACATGTACACTTAACCTATGTAAGTCTTCTGAGCTCCTCAACTGAAAATGTAATAAAAAGAAATCCTTAGTGCGTGGACTGGCTCCAAATATGATCCTGTCTTCAAACTGATGCTGTTTCGCTTTTCTTCAATTCTTCTGTTTTCTTCCCTTCAGTCGTCTGTCCCTTCTTAGGAGAAAGATCAGGAGGAGAATCAGCACGTGTCCCTCCACATCAAGAAGCAGGAAGAAGCTACTGGATTTTCACACTTTCACACAGAACACTCCACATATCCATATACGCCAACTCGAAACGAACCATTCATGTTCATGTGCACAAACATGAGAGAGGGAGGCAATGACTGAAAAGGGATGATGAATGATGAGAGTAAGACCCATCCGCTTACTCAACACACACACACACACACACATAGGAAATGACCTAGTCCAGATGTACATGAAAACTCTACTCCAACTGAACAGATGTGGCAACAAAATGTTAGTGTGTGTACACGTGCATGCATTTGAGTATTAGTGTGTGTATGTGCATGTGTGTGGGTGGGTGTGTGTGGGGGTGAGTGAGTGTGTGTGTTTGTGAGCTAAAGTCACAGGAAAGTGTTTATTGTATGAGAGGTTTAGGGAGGCTGCATGCCAACAGCCAGCTGAATGCTACTCCATATCACTACAGCTGTGGGAATATACTCTATGCTGAGGGGGATGAGGGGCATATGAGGAAAAAGGAAGGGGTGGGGGGATTATAGGTGGCGAGTGGGAGAAAACTGGCGAAATAAGGTGAATATTAAAGCCATTTTGTGTAGGATTTTCCAGTGTTGGTGCCCCCCAGTGGTAGTGTGAGGATGGATCTGACCAAGAGACACTAACATAAAATGGGCTGAAAAGATTTTCTTTGCCTCATTTTTCTACAAGTAAAAACGTTTTTGTGATTCATCACAATAACTTTGAAGAAGTTATTTCAAAATGAATAGAACTGACCATGTTGTGTTCATCAGAACAAAACAAAAAACAATAACTAGAAGAAGACAGTACAGGGCAAAGTGGAGGGTATTATGAAAAAGTGGATTGAAGGCATTTAAGCAATAATGAAGAGCATCAAAAAAGTGGCAGCTGCAAGAAAGAGAATCAGGGTGAACCTGGGTACAGGCTGTCCTTCCGTGAGAGAGCAAGAAGATGGGACACACCACCCGGCCCAGAGGGGGACCAGTGAGCACAAAACAGTGGCTCCCAATCACCTGCGAGTTACAGGCTTCCCCCTGCATGGGGGAGGGAAAGTGGGCTGGTCTGAATCTCAACTGCACTGCACCGTCGGTACCTATGGCTGATGGAATGTGATTTGACAGCTCGTGTGTGTGTGTGTGTGTGTGTGTGTGTGTATGTGTGTGCGTGCGTGTGTGTGTTTGTGTGTCCACCACCAGCAGACGGGTGTCAAGGTCTCTCTCTATCAGTGCAGCTAATGTTCGGAGATTGAAATTTCAGCACCAGGGACAGGGACTGAATCTCACACCCCTATTTCTGTTCACACTTTTTGCCTGATGTTGTCCGTCAACAACAACAACAGCAACACCAGCAACATCCCTCTCTATTAGTGACCATGAATGAGACGGATCTGCTGAGTCACTCCTTACACTGTAATGCTGGCTGAAATGCTCTTCCCTGGTGCATGAAGCCTGAGTGCTTCATTCACTTCCATAATGACCGTGCTGTTAGAACGCCTCTATAGACGCACTCTGCTCCTCTAGCACTCTCTGCTGGTCAAACAGAGATTAGACCTTTTTTTTTCTCAAGACAACATTAATACAGTGATGATGACCTTGCATTATTTTGTGGCATTATGCTATAATAATAATATTATTTATTTTCCAAGAAACTTTTAAATATTATCAATATTAAATCAAGTGTCTTTTATAATCTATGCATTTTATTTCACATAGAATCAATCTACCCATTTCTCTGAATTAGGGCCAACTCAGTTTGCAACAATTTCCCAACAATGACTGTGACTGTGCTACAGAAAAAGAAATAACAATATGACTCTTGAAATTACTTCATCAGCTCAGGTCTCAGCTTTGTACACTAGTTTTTGCCATTTCCATGAGTCCATATCTTTATGTCTTGACATTACCTGACATTTTTGTGCTCCATTCCACATCTGTGTGTCTGCATACAATAAAATCCATCTAATCTTTGATCGAATAAAGTAAAGCTTGAAGTAACACACAGTACTACAAGGTCAGAACATCTAAACAACTGCTGTATTGCCGTATAGTTCTCGAGTTTCAGATTTCACAGACAGAATCTATAAGCTCATTGATCCGCATGTTAGTTGAGCCTGAAACAGTGTTCTTACTGTAACGCTGTTACAGTTCTGTTACATCTTTATTAATACTTTTCAACTAACTTTTCAGTATCTATGCATCAGCACAGGCTGATCAATGACTCCTATTGATTCCTTCCATCACTCATGCAAGATAATGAGGAAAATAGATTAGAAATTAAAGTAGTATGTGTATGTGTGTGTGTGTGTGTGTGTGTGTGTGTGTGTGTGTGTGTGTGTGTGTGTGTGTGTGCATGTCCATTTAGGAGTCAGATTACATTAAAGGGGTGGTGGGTCCCAAGGAGAGTTGATGTGAGCTCTTGTTTCTCTTGGGTTAGTGGATCTCGCACATGGGGAGGGGTTAATGGTCTTCTTTTCATTTTATAGATCCGAAGGCTTTTATACGGCCCATTAGGACTCTATGATGGACAGATATGGGAGATGCAGAGATCAGCACACGTATAACTGCACTTGTCTGCTCATGTGCCTCAAATTGCGAGCTGTTGTGTACACAGGTTTGGTGTGTATCTACTTCATTACACGTGCAAACAGGCATTTACATTGGCAAAGAGTTGTTTGTAGCCGTTTTCTTGCGAGTAATGATCAAATTAATTGAGTGTTCATGTTTATTCTTTGTCTTTTACGTTTGGTCTCCCAACAACAAGTATTAAGGATGTAATACTTCTGTATTTAGTGCTTGCTCTCAACTCCATTTCTGAGCAAAAGAAATGTAACTTTGACAGATAATAAAAATAAATGTTCACTGTGATGTATTGCCTGTGCAAAACCTGCTTGTGTCTGCAAGTTTATTTTCATTTCCTACTTACATGGACTAAAATGAACCAGTGGCCTGTAAGAGACACACATTAGCTGATTCTATGATTTGCTTTGGAACATAGTTAACTGTAATGTAAAGTGCATCATTTGTAGTATATAAGCTAATATAGAAAATCTGCTCTGTTTGTGCAAGTCAGTATCTTATTTGTTTTTTGATGTTTTATAGTTGCTTTGGATGTTGCTGCTGCTGCTATTGTTGTTTTTGTTGTTGTTGTTGTTG
>JBCAUF010000134.1:15333365-15345056 GCA_038406115.1 Haemulon aurolineatum
CACCACATGACTGCAACATGAGACAATCAACCCACCCGTTTTACTCCCTGCCTGATTCCAAAAACTGAAATAATTGAGCAAAGATAAAGTAGTTTCCTGCTAAGTCTCTTCATGTAAGTGGTGAGTTTCTACTTCAATGGCAGTTAAAAAAGACAGCACTGTCTAAACAGAAAAAAATAGATATAAACTTTTGTGCTCAACCATCCAACTCTAGAAAAACAACAGATTTCTGCACTTAAAACATTGATAGTGCAATAGGTTAGGCTTGTGTAAATACTGGCAATGGCTAAATTGCTAGTCTGCAGTATAAACTATGTCTGCCTTGTGTAAACACATAACCGAGCGAACAAAATACACAGCAGAGACAGTAATGGATTGGCTCACAGATATGATTTAAATGTCAAGTCATCTTGCAGCCTCTTTTACTGCTTATGAAAGGTCAGGGCCATAAACTACACAACGCACACTAAGTCTTGCTCTCTCTCTCTCTCTCTCGCTCTGCTTCTGACAAAACCAAATCAGACAGAGTTAAATTTAATAGTGAGTGGACAAAACAGATGGTTAAGAATCCAGATCGGACCACGCCCAAATCCAGTGAGTAATGCCCCAGAGACGCGGGTGGGGAGTGAATAGAGAGATACACTGTGGATGGGGCACATAACCTTGATAGAGTCACCTGATACGCCTAGAGAGACAGACGACTGGAGGGAGAAAGTCAAGAAGACCACACCCTGTTGAAATGGAAGCGGCGTCACGTCCACACACTTGACATATGTGCGCACACACACAAATGGGTCCGATGTGTGACGTCGCTGATTTGCCAGTGGCATGACTTGCTCAATTCGTCCTTCAGTGTTGCCACCGTGATAGCAGGGCTCTCCACTTCCACAGACAGCAAGCAGCAGCAGCCCTACAGGCAGACAGCAGCACTACATTAACTGATTGCTTGCAGCTTTCCGCTACATTAAGCCACAGCCTTTCACGTCCTGTTTTTTCTTTTTTTTCCAAAGCAAACTATGAGGACCCCGGAAGAAATGCGGAGCTAGCAACTGATTATTTCCATAAATTCATTATTCACGTCTCGCAGCTGACGCCAGGTTTATGAGGTGTTATATCTAAAAGCTATCAGTAAAGTGCAATGCCTGCAACCACAACCGATATCCACTGCTTCTCCGTGAGACAGGAGGGCTGCTATGTTACCCACTGCTGTGGAAATGGCCGTTATACTAATTTACGACTCTCCCTTTTTTTCCTCTTTGAAGTGCTGCCCAAGTCCCCTGGGAACACATGACGTCAGTTCGCTGTTCCCGTTAATGAAATGAGAGAGACTCCTCTTGGAAAATAAACTAGCATATTCCAGGGAGCCTGCCATCCCACTGCAGATGCTATCGATGCTATCAATATTCTGATATCAGGGGGTTGTGGGCTTGAGATTGAGGGAAGTGTATGAAGAAGCCTGTAATGCACTGTGCCAAATGAGAGGTTTTACACATAAGATCTAGTAGAATACAGGTTGTGAGTTCAGAACAGTAAAGCCCTCAGCTACCCATTGAGATATTAACTGGCTAAATCAGTTATTTTCATACTTGAGCTGGAATTGCGAGTGAAAAGATGTCGAAGTTACAGATCAGATTCTGTGACCACGAGCAAATTTGTCCAAAGGGTCATTTTAAATCTTCAGACCACAAGCAGAGAGCCACAGCCCTCAAATGTTGCACGCATTGTGCAGCGCGCAGAGAAACACGGTTCCTGTTTTACCACCCCGAATCCACAGCGCACACGCTAGCATTTGCTGAAATGTTGGCAGAATGTAGCTCCCTCCGACGGCTGATCTCATCCAGCGTCAGATGACAAAGGGTACTGAGGCAGAAACTGATTTCACCTCCAAGTCGAATGTGTACTGAATAATGAAGCGTGTGACCTAAAATTCGCGGCAGCGCATAGTCGCACGAGGAATGCTGAGTGATGCTGTCAGACGTAGAGAGAGAGAGAGAGAGAGAGAGATGGAGAAATAACAAGGCAGACAATTAGTCAGACAGACACATAATGCAAAACTGCGACAGAAAGAGAGAGTGAAAATGATCCAGACTACACAAAACAGATGTGAGTTGAAGTATAAGCATTTAATCACCACACATGGCACTTTCCAGTTCCGTTTTGGGCTGAAATCAAACCTGATGAGTTTAAGTCGGTGCACGGAAAAGTCAGAGCTAAGTGATACTCAACAAAAATAACACAAACATATAATGAGAGTGTGATCATAAGACAGGCATTTAAGGAGGGTTTACAGGGTAAACTGCACTCTCTCCAACTGCCGGAGTTAAAAAGTGCACCCTAGCATCTTCCTCAGCATGTGGCGAAGGCAGTCTGGTGTTCTTTGCTGGCATGTACGTGTGTGTTTGTGCCTGCGTGCGTGTCAGTTTGTCTCCGTCTGCGTGCAGCGCTATGATGAGCCATGCTATTCTCAACAACACGGCGAAAAGCTTTGATGTGTTTTCCTGTGAGAAAACGTCCACTTCCTCAACTCAAACATGATGAGAGGCAGTGGGGAGAGAGCGAGAGAGAGAGAATATTTACATGAAGGTGTTTGAGTTGAGCTTCTGAGAAGTCCATTGATCACCAACCACGCCCGCCTCTCTCTGCCTCTTTCTGACGGGAAACAGAGTTATGAGGCCATAATGAATAATTGACATCTAAATGCCTCCCACTGCCCCCAGTCCAAAGACACCTGCCCTCTTTAGAGCATGACTGGCAAAGGATGCATCTTCAGACAAAATGCTTCTATACCTTGCCTTGCTTGAGGTTGTATATCCTGCATCTGTGGCCAGTGAATGCAATCACCTCTACAGATTTTGCATGCTCACTGTACTCTCTCCTTATAATAATTTTCTTTGTCAAATTTAGACTTTCTCTCGTCTGGAGCCTTTTGATGAGCAGCCTTTCACGAATGAAAGGAAGAAAAAACACGATGATGACGAGCTGTGACTCATCAAACAATGCTATCGCTGACCTTCAAACATCCATCCGGGGGAAAATAGGCCAGTGGGAGATGGTGTCAAATATAACTGGGCCACCCCCGGCAACTTATGAGGTACCATGACCACCAAGGAGGAGAGACCAGGAGTGTCAGGACGCCGTTTGTACCCAAATATAGACATGCTGACTGTCCATATGGATGTTGGATCCGGGACAGGAATGCCAATGCATTTCTCACTGCCCTATCGCTGTTACACTGTATGGAAACTTATACGAAACCCAGAGATAACCACCATGACTGTTGCTTGCATGTTGCATCAGAGCTGGTTGAAAAAATGGCTCGTTGGTGTTTGGAGACCTGAGTATCATGCCAAATATGGTCGCTCTCTGAGATGAATCTACCCAGGTGGGATGTAAATTTTTGCATATCAATTCTAGAGGTCCACTTTGTATGCTGCAGAGGATTTGGTTTAGGGCAAGAGCAAGAAGATATCACAGTTAACAGTTAGCTAATTAAATAATTAAGACAATTGACAGAAAATTAATTAATCCAAGTGCCAAGAATATAATGGTCCCAGCCCCTTATATGTGAGTGTTTGCTGCCTCTCTTTATTAGGTATTGGATTGTTGATTGAACAAAACAAGAGACCACCTTGAGCTTTGGGAGACATTTTTCACAATTTTCAAACATTCAATTACTCAGGGAAATAGTCTGTGGATCAATTGATTAGTGCAGCCCGAAAGGCAATAACAATAGTGCTGAAATAATTTAGTAAATTATTTGATAATTATACATTTGGCAAAAAGCAAGAGATTTGATTTGATGATTGACTGATCATTTAATTTATGAAGTTATTCCAATTTTGGGGATTTGCATGCTTGTAAAATTGCATATTTTTGGGTTTTGGAACATTGTTTTCAACAAAGCATGCAGTCTTCTCAGGTTTTGGCTAATGATTATTGATTAATCTGCAGATTAGTTCGTAATTAAATTGTCATTCAAGTGAAAAATTCCCATAGCACTTATTGGAAGCCAATGTGATGTACTAAACTGGCAATTCATTATTGGCAATTGTGCTTGAAAAATGACAGAAACAACTAAAGTTACAGGTTTGTTTTCTTATAACAGATATTTTAACTATTTAACATATTAAAAGACAAATCAATTGATCACAAAAACAGATATAATAACCAATAATTAATTAAATAATTGGTTGGTAACTTTATACCTCATGTTGCCTTAATTGACATCGGTGTGCATACAGCAGCATTAATACTTAACGTCTTGTTCAAAGACTGGATTGTACCAAGAACAAAGATTTCATACTCACAACAAATGTCCCTCAGTGGGTTTTGCTTTGTCAGAGCTACTTTTAAAAACATCATGACATGACATCAGCTGACAGTTGAGTGTTTCTAACTATGTTGATGTATAGAGAGTGGGACAGTGCACTGGATTGGATATCTTGCTGAATCATGCTACAGTACACAACAATGCAGGTATTTCACAGGAAACAATTATTAATTCTTAATGGCTTTTGGTAACCCTCAGAAGAGGTACTGGAGTGGTTGACTTGCGGTCATTCCTGGGTCTCTGTGTAAGCACTTAAAACCAGACAAGTGCTCTAACAGCTCTGGTAAATACAGATTTGTGCATACGAACATAAACGCAGTAAAATTGCACCCACAGAGACCCCAACTGGTTAAATATTCCTATTGAACATCGTGCACTGGGAGAAAGCTATGGCTATGTGTGTGTGTGTGTGTGTGTGTGTGTGTTTGGGACTGTAGCTGTTCAGAGGTAATGTAATGAAGGCCATGGCTCCATTTGGACGCCCTTCCTGCACAATCCCATCATACCACTCCCAGTGGAGGAAGACAGATAGGGGGGCAGACACACAGAGAGGCATAGGAGACACAGACAGAGAGGCGGAAAAGTGAGAGAGCTGAAAATGTCAAAGGCTGCAGTGAAATCTGACCTCCTGGCACATCAGGATCTTAGTGTGGGGACCGGTGGTGGGGAGGAGGGTGGGGCAGACAGGGTGAAGGGAGGTGTTTTGGAGGGAAATGGGAGATGAGCAGGAATGACAGCCAAGAAGGGCGAGGAGAAAACGAAAGAGTCAAAACCCCCATTTTGAGACAGTGAGAAGAAGTGAGGCTCTGGAGGAGGAGAGATGAATGGCAAGCTCAAAGGAAAGTCAGGAAGGAATGTGATGGAGGAAAAAGCTGTGAAATGAAGGGAAGGAGGGGGATCTTCCCACAAAGCTGAGTAAGAAATAGGTCAAGCTGCCTCATACTCAATAGAAGTCATGTCTATATATGGAATATGGATTAAAACACCGGCATTTGTGTTTAGAGATAAACAACCCCCCCCCTCCTATTCTTATACTCTGCAGGATTTGAACTTATCTCAACTACAGTGAAGCCTGGAGCTTCTACAATTTCAATTATCAGACTGCAGCGGACATAAAATCCAGTCCTGAATTGATTCCTGCGAACTGAGCTCTTAAGTATCCACTATTCAACTACAGAGAAGTGGACTGGCACAGGCAGAGGGTCGACAAAGTATGACGCAGTCTCTGTATTGTTCAGACAGTGGAGAAAGCACACTGCGGGAAGCGATGGATCAACACCAGCCCAGAGCAGCGAGTAAGTGCCCAGTGACAAAGGTTCAGTGGGCACGGAGACGTGGACGCACAGACACTTGGCTGGGAAGAAGCTATTTTTCTCCAGGACAATCACACCGGAGACAGGCAGTATTTTTAGACCTGCGAGTAAGCGCCTCACATCACATAGTGTCCCTTTTTGTCTCACACATGTAGATCTGTTATTTCTGTGCTGAGCTCCAGCTTGACATTTAGTTTTATTAGCTATGTTTCAATCCAAGTGTCCGCTGCCTGTCAACTCATGTTGACAGGCACGATGCATCTCACACACTTTTTTTTCTCTATGACAGAGCCTCCACTGTTTCAGTGTCAGTTCTCGCAAATCACAGAAAAACATAGTTTTCCACTTAACCTCTGGTGGCATCTAGCCATACATATGGTTATTTTTAGAGACTGTGAGATATTCCCTGGAGATATTTCTGTACCAACAGTATGCAATCTAGTTGAATGGTATTTTATGTGTGGTTCTCAAAACATTGAAAATGAAATTTCAAAGACTCAACAGCGCCGTGTCTTCATAGAAACAATGTCCTGTTACCGAAGGAAAAGTAAAAACTATTCACATAGTAAGGTATGTGGATTATATTAAAAAAGTCAATTTGGAGCACAGTACAGCTACCATTACCTTAGAAAGCGCAATTATGTACCTTTACATCTCTGTTAATCAACATTTTTTATTTTAATAACGAATAAACTACATAGCTCTCTAAAGCTTCCTAGCCTCTTAGCTCACTTCACTTCACTCTCATTTTTTCATCATGAATTCCAGCAGCAGGCGTGTATGATTTAAGCAAACCAGCACCAAACTGCAGCGAGACAAAGTTGCAGCTAGCCGGTGAGGAAAGTCAAACAGTTACAGTACCAAGATACTGACACAGATATTCAGACTTGCGTGATGTGTCCTGTGTCAAAATGAACGTTAATGTCTCGCTGTGTCTGTTGGATTAGTAAATACACAAATGTTTGTCGAGTCATCGGTAATACCAGGCCTGGTAGTCACCGGCTGTGTTTACCTTTATGTTGCATGTCAAAACAGACGCCATGAAAAAGGTCTATTGTGTGGCCATTTACAGACTGTGCATGACTGGCATCTCCTTCATTCTTCCTTTGCACCTTTTAAAGAATAGCAACTTTATCATTCTTATTGGCACACTGTGCAACGGTGTATCGAATTTGATGGCCATACAGAACTCTCACCACAACCCCACCCAGCTTCATCCCTGTGAGTGCGTTGGGTGCGATGCCGCGACACGATGAGGACGTGATCATTCATCACCGCTGCCTCGTGTGATCGATCAGTGGGGGCAAGTTGGAGACACTGCTGCTGGGGACTGAACATGGATTTCTGCAGTGGCGAACGGGTTCTTCTTCTGCACCACCCAGTTGCCTCAGATCGGTCTGATACCTTGACAAATTTTCACCTCCAGTTATCCAAAACTACTCTATGCTTCAAGGTTCGATTTAAAACAACAACAACAACAACAACTGTGCTTTAGTCTTAAAAGCTGCTTGGGATAAGATCACAACTGAGGAGATGTATTTATCCAAGTTCAGCTGATGTAACATACTGATATGTACTTGTAGGATACTGGAAGGTCTACATGTGGATAACAATCTCCATAAACGGCACCGTAAACGGCACATTAAGCTAACGGCTGTGTGAAAACCTCTCCCAAAAAAGCCACACTAAACAAACTTCTGGGGGAAATTAAGGGGAAGCCTCCTGTGTACTTTCATTACAAAGCACATCGAGATAAAACGACACACATGCGCACGTTGAGCACAAGTTAATTGACTAATCGGCAAAGCTTCTGTGCGTGCGCGTGAATAACACGCCGACAAAAGGACGCCACTCTTCAGATTTCCTCGGCATAATGTGCTGCTCACCTAATCATGAGCGCACAAAAACACAATGCTGATGATGCAAAACTCCTGGTTGCATCCAAGTATGTGAGCTCAACGGCCCCACCCTAAAAGAAGAGACTTTGTGTGTGTGTGTGTGTCAATGTGTGTGTGTGTGTATGTAGCACTACAGTCCATTACTGAAATCACATTAGCCTGAGAGAGTGCACTGAGACAGGAAACAGCCATCTACCATCTCCTGACTCACTTTCACTGAATATACAAACGCTCATATTACACGATCAACTCTCTATGCTAAAACTTAACATTCACTTTTTCGTTAATGCCTCACATTTGTTAAAACAAACCCATGGGAGTAAATTACTTGACTGCAGTGGTTTGATTTTTCCCTATTGAGCTCATGAGTACGCACCTTGTGATTGGGCTGTTTTATAGACATGAAGGGAGAAGCTGCATAGTATTATCAGCATTTCAGCCCACACAAGGATAGAAAGACTTACTGGCAAACCAGCTCAAGAGTGTCCTGAGAGAGCATATAGTGGGTACTCAGAGGGCACACACACACACACACACACTATTTACCCTGCAGTGCATTATGCTGAAAGAGAGCCACAAGCAAGTAGACTTTACACACAGACTACCTATTCTAATTCCCAAAAGCCCTGCACTCACTATTAGAAAAAACACCTGCACTTGAAGGGTAGAAGAGGTCACAATCTGGGATGCTCACCCTCTGACCAGCATAATGCGATTCATGTAAACAGAAAAACCTCTAGTGGTGGGCTGCATGTAAAGTTGTAAACATCCTTTCCCTCACTGCAGCCTGTAATCCTAACTAGTGTCCACTGGTGTTTATTTTGACGGCCATAACAACTGGCACAATTGGCCTATTATGGGTATTATCACATCTCCCACGTTAAGTCTCTTATCAAACCAGATGGTATTTGACTCTGCAGAGCGGCTTGCGCCCGAGAGCGGCTAATTTGAGCACAATCATAACGCAGCATCCGAGAAAATCTGTCAGATCAAAAAGGCGCCTGTGTGCTCAAGCACGGCAACGCCTTTCCATGCCTCTGCTCCCCCCGAAAAGAGGAGCTCAGCAGCATCAGCAGCGGCATCAGGTCTGGGCAGCTCGTTACACGGCTGAATGGGCCGCCGGTCAATGCAGAGGAGGGAGCCGCAGGACAGACACCCACCTGCCGTATACGGTTCTGGTGCAGCGGTGGTGGAGGTCCACCCTCGGGGGACGTGTTGCTGGAAGAAGCCATTTTCAAGTCACGCTCGGAGCCGCCGCCCCTGGAGTGACTTTCTTCGGCGCTACTTGACATGTCTGTCTCGGGCTGGCTGCTGCTGGAGGCGACGCGGTCAGCGAGGGTCCTCTGGCCGGCGCAAGGTGGATCTCAGTGCGGGCCTCAGAATCCAGAAGGCTCGGCGGGGCCCGGGATCATTCTGCGGCGTCGGAGGCGGTCTGTTATCAAACGTGACAAAATATCGCACAGCGACTCTGGTTAAAGGCTGTCAGACCAACACGGGCGCTCTCTCCGCTCAGGGATGCTCCCGGTGTGCTGATGTACGGCTGTGCACGTGCGTGCATGCGTGTGCGTATGTGTGTGTGGAGGCGTGAACGCGCCTCAGATGCGCTTCCCCGAAACTCCGCAGGATCAATGCTGCCTTTACGGACAGTCGGGAATTTTCTGAACGCACCTTGCTTATTACGATCAGGCCTGAAAAACTATGATATTCCGATAGTACAGTTGCTGAGATATTGTCAGATGTGGACGAAGAGAAAAACTCAAAGTGACATTGACTGCGATATAATTGGTTGAATGCTATTTTCTACTATTTGTCTCTGTTTAGTCGTGTTTTCTGACATACACCACATAAAACATAAATTATACATATATCATATAGACTGTCTCAGCAGGTTTACTCATTTTTTACTGCCACTGAGAGAAATGCCTTTGCTCCACCTCATCGTTATATAAAAAACAGACCAGTAACCAAACATGTTATGACCAGACCATTCCCAACCAATGGCACGTGAATGCAGCGCCAAGCACTAGTGTGCTCCTGTTTTGCTTTTTGTAGCCCCCACCTCTTGGTGCTTCTGCAGCAGTAGCAGCAGCAGCATCATCCTCATACAGGAAAGTTAACAGTGTGATCCGCGATGCCCCATGATTCATTGAAAACTGTAAAGATAGCTCGCACAAAGATGAGATCATGGAAGCCCAGGCACATTGGGTTGGGCTTACATAATGTAATCTCCCTTTTAGTATTCTTACGCCCCCACCTTGGCCTGTGTGTCTTCACCGAGCAACAAATTTAATAGAGGTTGACAGGCCAAAATCAATATGAATGTCTTGGAGACGTTTATAAAGCAGGCAGGGATGTAGCGGAGGAGGGCGACATTGAGAAGGAGGTGTGAGAAATCATGTCAAACACACAAGAACTTGACACTGTTTTTAGAGTCTTCAGGGTGAGGTTGACAGGAATCATCTTGCTCCAATTGAGGATCTTTAACCGGCAGAGTGAAAGATGAAATTATGGGAATGAGGGCTGCAGCAAATTTTAACAGACTTTTTTTTAATCAAAGAGCACAAATGAAACATAATCTGCATTAAGCAGGCAGATTTTGAATGGTTGTTCCCTTAGCCTGTGCATGGTTAAATTTGGATTCATGACTGCTAATTCCAGCAGGGAAAAAAAATATTGGCAGAGTCAACTCATTTTATGACCAGGGAGGAAGATTTACCATAACCTAAAAACTCACAGGTGTAATGGTGAGGCTGTTATGGGTGTAGAGATAGGCACAAAGGCAATTTCATTGTGATTGGCCCCATCAGCAATGATTACTTTGGGCCTCCTGGTGCAGTACTGGTTAGATTATTTTCTATTTTATATACTTCTAATTATTACTTATTTTTGTCTTCTCCATCTGTACTCATTTCTGTATCTGTGCTGCCGAAACACCTGATGTATTTCCAAGTGCCACAATACAGCCATTTGAGAACCAGGTTCTTTTTGTTGTTGGTGTTGTTGTTCTGTTAAAAGTCTAGGATAAAAAGCTTTTTGGTAGATTTGTTGATGTTGAAATGGGGCTGCGTTTTTCAATGATTTGGGAGGAAATTTAAGTTTTGGATTAAATGTTGTTTTCCCCCAAGGCAACCATTTCATTATGTATTGTAAGGCAGACACTTGTAAGATCATGAAAATATATTTAAAGACTCAATATGCTGTTGGATAGTGGGTAAAAAAAAAGTGACTCTCAACATAATGGGGTTTATGCAGGGACTGGTGTGTGACTGGACCACTGAGTAGAGAGCACAGGGCTTAAGTCACAAATTGGGTCAGCAAAAGTCAAGACACGCAGGAAACTGCCCAAGGGCTGTGAACACCAGGGGCTCAAAAAACCCAGAGTTTACGTCAGTGTGCTACTCCTTCCGCACCCTTCCAACACACACACAAAAAAAACCCATCAAAGTGTGCAGATTTACTGTGACGTGTGTGTAATGTCTTTTGGTAATGATTCAAGAAAGGATTTCCAATGAGAAATGATTGGGAAAACTTCATGAACAACCTCAAGCCCACCACTCTAAGGGCCATGTTCCGCTGCCAGACCATGACATAGCAAAGTTTAAATGGGTCATGAGACCTTGGACTTCATTGGGCTAAATGGGCATTTTGATAGCTTGCACTGCTTTTACGAAATTGCAGTTTATGTTTCGGTCAGTTTTCAGTCAGTGTCAGATTTTCTAATGGCCTTGTACTGGACAGAATGTTCAGAGCTACAGCACTGTGATTACATTAATGGCCTCAATGATCCACTACTATAATACTTACTTAATAGGCCTACAGTATTGGTAGTACTTGGATACACACCAAGCATCAGACACAGTACACAATTTCAGAAAAAATTTGCCACTTGAGCACTTGAGTCGTCATTTAACGGGGGCCTTTGTCAAAATGTAGTTGTAATAGTATTCTAGCTCATGCTTTGCTCACGTAGTGGCTTTCCCGAATAAAGTTGTTTAATCAAACATCTTCAGTTAATTGCGTGCACTTTGCTTGGTGGAAATTTGAGGCAACATCAAATGTGTGATCCCGGGCCAGCAAACTGGTTAACTGGGCCAGGTTCCCTGTAAACTCACTGCCAATGTTATATTTTTCCTTTGTTATGCAACATGAA
>JBCAUF010000134.1:15351176-15365443 GCA_038406115.1 Haemulon aurolineatum
ATAGATTAAATGGTTATTTGCTGCTAGTAGCTGGCCTGCTAAGTCATTAACTGGCAGCAGTTACAACCAAAAGAACTACAGACCATCAAACTGGTTCTCTTTGCAAAACTGGCAAAAACATCTGACACAGACAGTCATGTTAAGTTTAGGCAGCAGGTTTCATCAAATCTTGGGCTGGTACTGTATAATTTTTACAAGTAGTCTTGTAGAGAATTTGTGCACCTAGCCGATTCATCCAGACTTTCCACTGGCTAAGTATGTGTCCTTCCCATTTTCTCTCTGTTTACAGACAGAAGCATTGATTTAATGTCAGATGCACCTGCTGTCCCATCAGTATCACTGTAACAAGATACACTGTAAGTGGAAGGAGCGTACCACAGGGGCTGTCAGGACAAAGCTCCTTGCAGAAGTCCCAGAAGTGGTACAGATCTTCTGGCATTTGAAGCTTGTACAGTTGCATCATCTCATCCCGCTGATCTGAATCCACCTCTGACAATGGCATGGCTTTGGATTCGTCAGTACGGGCTTTCTTCAACTCCCCATTGCCTGTCTCCGAATCCTAAAGAAATGTTTTGGAGAAGAAACAAGAATGTTATACACCAAGTTGCAAGCTAATTTCATACACCAAGTTAAAACTAATGTATTTCAGATGTATTGGGTTGATACTGTTAGGTCTTTCCAAAATCAAATCTGATATAGAAAGATCAGACTGGTAAGATACAGTAGAAACAATGAAAATACTACCAAGATAACTTTTTTCTTTCAACCATTAACAATTCCTGTGCCTGCATCCTTATTTAAAATCTTATAAATAAATGCCAAGCTACGATTTAAAAAGGGGCAGCTTAGCTATGATAGTAACAAATAGGACAGCAATGTACTTTTTGAGTCTTATTGGCAAGGACGATTAATGATGGTGATTGTGTTTGAATCTGAATCTGTGTGGGGTGAGAATTTTATTTTAAAAACAAAACATTGCAAAACACTACCTCCAAAACGACCATCAGGGTGAATCAGTACAACTTCAAAACAGTGTACGCAAACATATCTTGCTGGATTTATTGCAGGGTTAACGTTATTGTATCATCAAACGCGTTACATAAGGTCCCGGTGCTGCGTCCAAAGCTCTGTATTTTTTATGACCGGACCTAGGACGACTCCTTGTGTGAAAGCTTCTTAAACAAGCTAGAGATCCAAATCTTTCTGAACAGCTGCCTAAAAACAATGCTAACTGATATAGCCTTTATGACACTGATTTATGGCCTTTGTGGGCTCAAACCACGCATCAAATCAACACATAGACACATAAACGTTTCCCCAAATCAGTCTAGCCAACAAACGTTACCATTACCTAACACTCGGTAATGCTCCGCGCATTGCTGCTGCTGATTTGTGTACAACAAAAATTAATTAGCATAATTTTAAAACCGGGTGAGTTTCTAACGATGGTCGTGAACGTTAATGAACGAGCTGCTTTGCTGTACCACTCGGCAGAGCTGCTGCTGCTGCCATGTTGTCGCCTGACCACTGCAGCTCAGACAGCGTGCCAAACACTTCTGCCCGTAGCGTTTAACAGAAGTTGTTTTGACGCCATTATAATCACACGCAGCACAGCTCCTTGCCTGGTAAACCCTGATAAAAGCCGACATCCGTGCAGCCCAACAGAGGTGGTCAAAGGAGTTAAAATTACCTGACTGGATTTGGGTTTTCTTTTTGCGCGCCCTGTCATTTTTCTTCCTCTTGTCTCTCCGCCGGCGTCTTCTTCTGCTGCTCAGAATGTGCAGCGACGTGAAAGCGCATCGCTGCCCCCCAGAGGCCGGATTGATAACTGCAGAACCTCGATCCCACTAACAATGGTGAGATTTAACCTGATCTGTACTGTACTGTGCGTGTGTTTTCATAGCCATCAGTTATTCATTCATTTCAGAAGAGATTTTAATAGAAATTAAGGGCAATTTTTTCAGTTGCCTTCAGGTTAAAGAGTTCAAATAGACAGAAAAAAAAATGTTACGACTGTACAAATCTCTATGGAAAAATACAATGATGTTCGTTTTTCAGTTCGTTCTTTGTGATTTGACCAAGTTAACAAAGACCAGAATCTAATACGAAGAGGTTTGTCCTATTTGACCAGTGCAGTAATAAATTAATTATACACAATCAAAATTAAGTGAGCAACATGAGACCAATTTAATTAGGCCTAATTTTTAAATCATAATTTTCTTTCACATGGGAAAGTCAGCATGAAGTTCTTGATAAAAACATTGATACTGAAAAATCCAAAACTTCATCACAGCTTTTCTCTCTTAGAATCTGGACATGATATTGACGTGAGATTTCTTTTCCACTATTTGACCTATGGCTGACCTCACAAGTTGAAACCAGACTGTGAACATTTAACAGCATTAGCATCATGTCAAAAAATCCTCCACCATGCTTAACAGCCGTTTGGTCTCTGACTGAATAATAAAGATTATTATTAAAATAGAAAAGACATAAAATACATGAGTATATTTTAATATAAATCTTATTTCTGACTATAGTACATCAAAGGGTGGACAACAACAGTCCACAAAAAAAGTTGTTGTGCAGGTTTGACAGAAGGTGGAAACATACAAATATAGTTACATGAAACATGAGATTTTTTTGTTTTGTTTTGCTGTTTTTTTTTTTTTTTCTTTTTCAAATAAGGTTGTTCATTCACAAATCTTTACATTTTCAATCATGCATATGTGCATTCAGATATCTGGATGTGGGTTAATAAAACTCAGTACAGAGTATAGAAATGATTTAAATCATCCATAGAATGGAAATGATCATCTTAGTCTATTACCATTCAGTTCATTCATTAAGACTTGACAATACTGACAGGTTTCACATTGGACAGGATATGCTCTTAGCCATGTTGTTGGGACATAATGGCAACATGGCTTATAATGGTCATCATGATTATCCCATTCACAAATTGTTTGCAGTCAGATTTCTGTAAGACATGTGCCATTTTTTATTAAAGATTTGTACGAGAGGGGAAGGAAAATAACAGTCACTGGTGGGTGAAGCTCCTTTGTGCTGCCATACAGTAGCTGTGTCTTCTCATCTTCTGTCCAGTTGTCTATTCCTCCGTCTGTCTCTCTTCCTCGTTGTTTTTATGTGTTTCTAAGGTTACACTATTCTCACTGTTTTCTTCCTCTGCTTCCTCAGCGAAGTGCAGCCAGTTTTCTCTGTTTTTCTTACAGCCATTCAGCAGTGGGGAGCAGTTGTCAAACAGCCTCGATACAGCCTGACAGAGACAGAGACAGAGAATTACACAGCAATAAGGACGACGCTGTGGTTTTCTTTTCCTCACAAACATGCACGCATAATGAATACATATCCATACATTCACACCCATGCAGAAATAGCACACCTTGTAGAGTGGATAGCAGATGTCATCAATGTACTCAACTTGCATGTATGGCAGTCGAGTGCTGTTTTCTCTGTTCATTATGTCCTGGTGAAAAGAGAGTGTAAAGTGTCTGTTATAACAGAGGCTCCCCAGTCTGACTCTGACTCTGACTCCACACGATTTTGAGAACTAGTATAAAATGTAACAAGACAAAAATCCTCTTAGGTCACTCACAATTGGCTTGATTTTGAACTCTTCTCTCTCTTTGTCCCCTTGAGCAAAGAACTCCTTGGCTACCAGGTTGGCAATCTGTGTTTTTGGAGGAGGAGTGAGGTGAAGTTTGCGATGCACTCAGGATTACTGTATCATTAAGTGTGCAGATTAAAAGCATTTTGTGAGGCCTACCCTTTTTTGTTCAGGCCAAGGCTTTGTGATAGCAGAGAGGTCACTAGCTGTCATCAACATCGACCTGTAGGGTGAATAAGTGCCTTTAAAAAACAGCTCCTTGCCCTGCCTTCATCATAGATACTATCACATCATAATATGCCAGTGATTCTCTTTTATTTGTTTCTCACCTCAGTAGATCTCTTTGCTTTTCACTCTTCCAGTTCACTCTGCTTTTCTTAGTGAGAGAGAAGAACTCATTTCTTCTCCTAAAAAGACAAGCAAAAAAAAACAAGGGCATCAGGGGTATAATGAAACAGACACACTGCTTGACCTACAGCTACTTTGACATTTTATGCCTTGACGCACTCCATGTAGACGGTCAGGTCAGTGGCAAGGATTGCCCTTTTGATCATGTGGAGTGCAGTTCTGTGGTCTTCTGTAGAGAGAGAGCTGAGAATCTGACTCCCCTGAGAAAGAAAGCGAATAAGAGAGTGAGGTTGAGTGAAGACTTTGACCACCAGATATATTCAGTCAGCACAATATGCCCCTTTGAAGAAACATAAGAATCCCATTTTTAATTTTATCTAGCAAGCAGAAGATATTCCAAGTTAATATCCATACTGCGTATCAAAGAAGACTTTATAAGGCAATTAGTTTAATTCCGTCTTGGTGTATTTGTACATCAAATATATCCATATGTTTGCTAAGTCATGCAAAGAAAAAAAATCAAAATAACAGAGTCAAACAGAGACAGACACAGTCAAATCAAGTGTGTTGAGTGGAGAAAAACGCTGGATTATATTATGGTATCTGAGTAGTTGGATCAGATGAAAGCAGGTAGCTGGGACGACATCTGGACATACCGATAACTGTGTGCATACAAAGCCAATTTGATTTGAGGAGGAGAGATGGATCATGATGAATGACTGAAGCCTTACAGTATTGTTGAGGATGAAGAGGCACAGGTTGTAGTGGTGGTTCTCAAGAGATGAGTGTCCGTACAGCTGAGCCAAAGGCTGCTGACTCCTGAGAGGGAGTGCGAGAGAGAAAATATATTGGCTAAATAAGAAGGCGGTGATTAACAATTAACAGAATGACCAGTATAATACAGGACAGACACACAGAAATACATATATGGATTAGATGAGATTATTAAACATAAAAGAAAAAGAACTATTGTTTACCTTTCTATGTAAGAGTTACTGACTCCTCTGTGGTCAAGATCATGATTCAGAGTGGCTATCATCAATGCTAAAATCTCCAGGCGGGAAAAAATCGTCTGTAATAAAAACATAAGGAAGTGGACAGAGAGATATAAACAGTGAAGCAAGTTAAATAATTCACAGCCTCTCCACATTAACGCCTGTTTAATTCTGTGAAATAATGCAAAGAAGGCACACTTGCAGATTCTACACTACAGAACATGAAGATAATATATTATTATATTGTGGTTTACCAAACACCAATTTGTTTTGGTATGTGAAAACAACTATGACTATAATTGAAGTTTATAATAAAAAACATCTTAAATTTTGGATTTTTTTTGCAAGATATTTTAGAGATAAACATAACCTACATGCTAAAGACAATTAATGTACTGAAGGTAAACTCGAGCAAAATAAGAGTTCCTTTTGCTTCAATATGACATGCATCCATAACTATAAATCAAATAAATGACAGATACACCAAATGTACTGCAAACTTCCATGAACTTAACTATAACAGCAAAACTACAACATCCAATGTGCAAAACGTTGACTCATCAAACGAGATGAAGTGACTAGTTTCACAGCGCTCTAATACACAGTAAAAATGCATGTAAATAGAGAGAGAGACACACAAATAGAGAGAGACCAAAATAAGTGAGTGGAAAAGGTCACTTAAGTAGAGATTTATCCTGGTGTGTGATCCCCATGAAAAGCAGTTAAGAGGTTTTTGGGAAGTCTAAAATTAATCCTCTTTCAAATAATTAAGAGTGGCCTGTACTGGAGAAACCCTGCAGTCCCTGAATGACTCCCATACGGACTGTAATATAACTGAACGCACCCATCAACATGCAATGACTGTCAAGATACAAAATGTGAACAAAATGTCATATTGGGGAACGCTTACGTTTTCTAAATTGTTGCCACTTTTAAAAATGCTTTATTTGCTTAGTGGCCACTATAGGACTGCTCTGCTAAAACAGGCAAGGCAGGCATGTCCAAACAGAAATAAGCCCTCCACGTTTGTGTTGTTTGATGAAAGTCAGCGTGGAAATGTTTCTGTGACATGCTAGTTTGCAACCACTATAATCATCTGTTGCATATTTGAATTTTGGCAGCAATCGCTACTTTACATAAACACGAGCAAAATCACACAAAGGCGCACGCATGCACCAACCTGCAGCTGGTCTGTGGCCATGAGCATGGCAAACATGCTCTGAGCAGTGCTGAGTGCATGATTCCAGTTGTGATAAGGCACGCTGTTCCTGTAACCGCGTCTCACTGTCAGGACCCACTGGCAGAGACTCTGGAGGAAAGAGGCATGAAGAGGTGAATAACTGAAGTGAGTGATTGAATTCTTTCGGGATCAGGTGCCAACAGTGAAACTCTTGGAGGTGAGCTACAGTATATCTCATCATATACTGTCTTTAAAATGTTATGCCATTTTTAAACACTCTGATTTGGTAATATGTGTAGAGATTTAAGGACAAATACAAAACCAAATGCATATAAAACCTGCGTGTTTATTATTTCTCAAAAATCTTGACTTAACTAACCTCATTCACCAGAAAGACTACTGTTGCCATGAAGACTAAATGTTAGCTGGCCATTTACCTTGTAATCAATCTTAAAATCCTGAACCAAGTTGAGGTCCAGGAACATACGAATGGTGGCCTGAGTGGTCAGATCTTCTGCCAGACCAAAGTCAGAGAAATGGAAGTCTAGAAGAAGTAGTGATTCAGCAGTAGGAATAGCGGCCTCCTGAAAACAGAAAACAAGACGAAGAAGAAGAAAAAAAAAGCTGTTGAAACATACACGTACGTCTTTTTTCTTGCCAGTGCAGTATAAAGGCAGAGGAGTCATCTACTGTAGGTTTAACATGGGCAAGGAGATTACTGTAACCTTTGCCACTGACATACAGTGATGCAGCTAATTTAAAGCTTTAAGTTGGCAGAGCATTAGCTGTACATTTGCATTAGAGTCAGTTTAATCTGACCTTCAAGGATAAACAGAGGGGTGATGCCAGGACTACCGATAGGGAGAGCAAAGAAAGGGTGGTAAAGAAGCAAAGAATGGCTGATTTGGAGCATGGACAAAGAAGATTTGAGCAAAGGGACAAAGAAGTGAGTTTGTTCTCTGTCTTGTAAAGTTTACATATTATTTACAGAGAGGTCAGCAGCTCTAGTAGGGCTAGATTGAACTCAGAGAAAGCATTCATTTCTACCAAAGAAAGTGCAGAATCACCTGCAATGCTTGGATCTCCTGCTCTGCTGCGGTGATGTGGTAGGCAAGAACCTGCGAGAAAAAGAGTGCGCGTCCACAATGTTTGAACATCTGAATGGATTCACTTGACTCTATAATAAAGAATAGGAGTGGAATAGGTGGGTTACCCACCTCCTGTGTGACCTCTATACTGGCCCTCCGCTCCTCAGTGATCTGCACAGCCTGAGCGTACTGCAGAGCCAGGCCACAGTACACTGCCAAGTCCTCCAGTAGGCGCTCATCATATCTGTTGAAGGCCTCCATTTCATCTGAGTCTCTGCTCCTTTTGTTCATCAGCTGACACACCGCTACATGACGATAAAAGATCCAGGATGAGTAGATAATTGCATCCATGTGTTTCCAGCACATGAGCGATTTCAAGGTTTCATTAAACCCTTAACTAACAGTCTTAAAAGCTTCTAGCAAACAGCTGATTTCCCTCCAACACCCACCAATATTTTGTATGTTTAGCTTGCCAAGCATGAATGACTGTGGAGTTTGTGATCTGATACCATATGTACTGAGACTGATGAATAATTGATCATGACCATTACCATCCAAAAGAGACTTACCAATAACATCTTCAGACCTCTCATTTCTGACCGGGCAGCAGATCAGGCTCTTCATCGATTCCCCAGAAGTCGCCGACATATTAAGTGTTTCCATCGCAAAAAGAGTTCGAAGGGCGTACGATGGGTCTACATCGCTGATGTCACGCTCCCTAAAAAAAGATATGGATCGATTTACACCATGTCTGATGTCATATGAAGACAATATCATTTAGTTAGGGTCAACAAAAGTTTTATATGCAAGAATCTATCTTTATCAATTAAGCAAAGTGCAGAACCTTCTGTAGATCTGGCAGGTTGATCCGAGCTCCTCACACTCCAGGTGGATTACTCTTGAGAATGAAACCTGAAATTAAATTATAATATAATTTAATTTGACATATAATATTCTGAAAAAACAAAAAAGGGAATCAAACTGAACGCACCGTGTCTTGAGGCATTGAGGATTGCTCGCTGGGGATGAAGATGGTGCAGTACTGAGCATGTGTGAAGGGCATGATGGTGGCAGCCATCTTACTCAGAAGAACCTCAAAGGAACGGTGCTCTTTTGACAATACCTGGGCCATCTCTATCAAGGCCTGACACACACACACACACACACACACACACACAGGTAGATTATATAGACATACATACATCGAAACAGATAGATTTCATGTTGTTCACTGGTGTTACCTGACTGCGTTTGGCCTCCTGTCTTGAGCTCTCATACAGCTGAACATTATCCAGGACCATCCCCAGCACATCCATATGATTGGACAACACCTGGCCAACAAAATTCACTCAAACTTAACTCAGAGGTATTGTTAGCAGACAGCCATTGTCCATGTATATATCATTAGCTTTGCCCTGTAGTAGCAAACCAAGACCTCCCATACCTTTTCATCCATACTGGTGAAAACAGAAACTGATCCATTGCCGCTATTTCTCTTGTTGATCATCACCACTACACCTACCACCTGCCCCAAGAACAAGACATGTGTTGTTACACAATCTGTGTTATAACCCCTCTGTCGATATAGTATCCAAAATATACATAAAATAAGCTTGAAATGCATGAAAAAGCTGTTATGAATATTACCTCTCCCCTGTGGTTCTTGATTGGGACGCTCAAAACTGTCCTGATCTTTGATGACTGATCATCATCCAAGTCAAATCTATAGTCCTGAGGAAGTGAACACTCAGGTAAACACTGCAGGCAAGCACATCATCTATTGACACTTCACTGAAACACATTTGAGCATGTAAATCTTGTGCATTGCACAGTTGTGTATGTAATTGTTTATGTAATTTGGCAGCAACAGACTTTAAACACCTACACAATCTTAACTCCTGTGTCCTTAACTACCTGGTCAATATTGTTCATCAGCTTTAGACACATCCGGCAAGGTTACTAGGAACGACTCATCCAAAGTCATGCTATTAGGGATTACCTGCTCTGCAACCCTGTGAGGCATTGGCACATGGTTCCTAATCACATTGGTGGTTGACAAGGAGGGGTGGTTTGGGCATCTCCTTTAAGCACTTACGGGAGCTGTGCCATACATGCAAGTGTGTGTGTATATGTGAGGACACTGGTGCTCCAAAATCAGCTGTCTCAATAATCAGAGGTTAATCAGTGGTAGAAGCTTCTAAAAGGATTAGAAGCAGGTGCATCATCAGGGATTCCCTCGCACACCCCCGCACTTCATGAAATAACCGTGTCATCATCTAAAAACAGGTTATCAGGAAACGGATGATTCACTTAGGGTATAGCCCTCAGTCCTTATTCAATACCTATGCCCTAGAACAATCTAACACCTTTGTCATGGGTGGTATTGTCTGTTGTGCATAAAGCTACAAACTGCAGAGTCATGATAATGACAAGTGATGTGTCACTTTTAAGGTTTACCTCTGAGACGTCTCTCAGGTTCATTGGTGACGCTGTAGCCAGTACACATCCCATGATTCCCTTCACTAGCTCCATGTGTGCATGGCTGCAGAGGTTGCCTTCACTGGAGCACCCGAAAGCTGTCGGGGCGATCATCTCCTCCAAGGTGCTCCCTCCACTGCTGTCTTTCTTAACCAGAGAGAGGGAGCCAAACTCGGCAGCCAGCAGCTCCCCAGCATGCATAACAGCCCCCTGGCAGAGCTCTGTTACAGAAGCCATCCAGCTAAGACCTCCTCTCAGGAGCTCCATCATCCATGGGCAACTCTCGCCATGGCCACAGGCTGCTGCCTTCGTAGCAGAGGGATGTAGAGGTTGAGGAGAGTGGGCCACATTGGGCGAGCAAGGGCAAATTGGAGAAAGAGGACGGCAGGGAGAAAAAGAAGAGCGCGGAGAGCATAGGGAGTGATTGCTCAATACATCTGGACTGGAGCGATCCATCCAGTCAGGGTTGCTGCTGAGGTTACAAGAGAGGGGTTTGAGCCTGTCCGTTAAAGACGAAATGTTTAAGTGAGAGCTGGTCAGTGGAGGGGAAGCTCTGTGATGATGACCCTTCCTGAGCAGACCAGAGTGGTCAGAGCTGCTCCTGGGAAACTGCTTTGAGGACACCTCTGCCTGTGGACCACTGACCCTGAAATCACAGAAAACACAGATAAGAAAGCACAAATCAAAACATGAAGATTACATTTGTGGACAAAATGTTCTCATCCAGCATACATCCAATGATTATTTTCATTGTTAATTAATCTGATGATCATTTTCTCAATTAATTAATAGTTTTTTGGTCTATCAAATATCAAATATCAAATGAAAATTGTGAGAAATGTTTATCAGTGTTTTCCTAACCCCCAAATCACGTCCTCATGTCAATGCCTTGTTTTTTCCACAACCCCAAACTACATTTAGTTCACAGATGAGCAAATACTCTAGAAAAATCAAATAATACTGACTTTAAAAAAACGGTTAATCGATCACAGTTGGACATTAATTTTATAGTTGACAGCTGATCGATTAATCACAGCTTTACATAGTAGCACACTTTCGTAAAAGAAGAGATGTTTTTATTATACTTACGCAGAACTTTTAAAATAATCTGTTCACATATCATGTGTTGTATCATTCCACCACTTGGAAACTGTAAAGTAAAGCAACTTACGCGGAGGCTCTGCGTAAAAAGTACGCTCTCGTGAAGTCAGAGTGGTCATCCAGCCATGCCTCCACTTGGTCGCTCTTCATTCCGTCTCCAAACCTACTGCGGCGCGACTTAGCGCGCGGACTCCACAGCGGGGAGAAGAACCAGCCCATGCCCGTCACCATCGGCCGCGCGGTCACCCTTTCCCTGCACAACGACTCCTCCGTCTCAGCGGAAAGAGAGGCCCCGGGAGTCGCGCTGCCAAGCTCCATGGATCCCAGACAGGGCATCCCCTCGCTCAGGTAAAGCGAGAAAAGATCGACCAAACTCAGCTTGAGTTTGTCGGGGTTATCCCGCAAAGACACTTGCCATGTGAGGGTGAGTGAGGCAGACTGAAAAGTGACGCGCGAGAGAAGAGAGCGATGTCTATGGAGGAGCACGTGGAAACGATTGCGTCAAGGTAATCCTCTGACCTTTATTTAGCCGATCTGGCGCCACAGGTTTATTCATTAAAGGGATCCGATTTAAACTTCATTACAGAATTAATGGATTGGGTCCAACCCCGGTCTTTGTTCTATTATGAAATGACTCATACTGTAGATAAGAGTGCCTTGTCATATTTTGGTGCCAAGTTCGAGTTTCCTATCAGTTACTGTCTGTGACATCTTCATTAAAATTTGTGACATTATCACTATAAACGCAAACAATAGCAATAACCTGCACAAAAGGTTTAAAAGAGTTTACAGGAATATAATACAATAAAATAAAAATACTCGCCTCTCAAATCAAAATAATTTTGCATTTGAAGGCACTAAACACAATCCTTTAATTTATTTTTGTTTTGTTCTGTTGTGTGTCTTAAAAAACAGGACACAGTGAGCATTTTAATTTAAAACACTCAATGCAGAGGAAATACATGCTATTGCTAGTACTGTAGATGGTAAATGAGTGGGGGTCACCTCAACTTGAAGAGTGATGTACTTGTGTGGCAGTAATGGTAAGAAAAGAGAATTCTGTCTCCATTTCAAGAGAAGTCACTTAAGGGCAACATGGCAAGAGACATGTACTTTATGTGCATAAGAAAGAGTTTAGCTGTATGGTCAGAGCAGTGTTTTTTTTGTTTGTTTGTTTTTTTGTTGAGGGCTTGCCAAACAGTGCTGTTCCAGTAAAAAGCGCTTATCAAACAGTCTGCTAGTGATGAAAATACCTAATTCCACTGATGGACAGTGGATTGCCAGATAACATTGTTGTGTCTGGAGAAAATCAATCAGGAAATTGGTATGTGAGCATTTAATTCCCTTTCAAACAACATTATGGTTTAATTCAAGCCTCCCCTTATCAAAACCCTCATATCATTCTGAATTTCACCAGTGTGTAACCACACACCACTCACTCAGTGTCTAACTGCTCCCTCTGTTGGCCTTGCTCTCCTTTACCATCTGCAGTGGGTGGACCCACGAGTGACAGCTGTGCCGCGATTGGCTGCTCCAGGAGGAGGCTGCCATGACACAGTGGATGCTGCACAGAATCAGTTCCACAGCATCAGCAGCCAGCGGACCTCCATCCTCCTCGCTATCCCTCTCTCCTTCTCTTTTTTCTCCTCCTTTGCCTCTCGTCCTCTCACCGCCACACCTTGCTCTCTCTTCTCTCTCCCTCCTCCTCTCCCTCTGGCAGACAGACAGGCAGGAATAGCAGCAGCAGCGGCAGCAGCAGCAGGCGGACTGGTAGGTGTGCTGAGGCCTGTCTCCCTCCTGCAGCACAGGCAAGACATCGCGTTCTCCTCTGATCTCTGTCAAGGACTATCTATTGGAGAAGTGTGTGTGTGTGTGTGTATATGTGTGTGTGTGTGTGTGTGTGAGAGAGAGAGAGGAGGGATCTGGAAAGTAGGCAGAGAGGACTACCACACCTTGGGAGCATTTACTGCCGCTGCCGGAGCCACACGGGGTGAATGTTGCAGTGGATATTTTCATACTCACATCCTCTTCATGCTGTACTTGTCTCTTGTGTGCGCACAGGAGGATTCATATTCTCTGTTCCTCTGCCGGAGGTGTTTGTTGTCTTTCCTCCACTCCCACAGCTCTGGGATTTGCTCCGGCATTGACTAGGCCTCGTGCGTCTGCACACGTGTGTCTGTGCTAATGAGTATGCTGAATGTCTAACAAAGGTCACGCCGTTTGGCATGCTGTGTGCATGTATTGTCAGCCTGCCCTAATGACAGCCCTCCTTTTCTCTCTCCAAACACTAACTTCATCACCAGCCTCTCCATCCACTTCTCCCTGCCTAACATCTTCCACCTCACCACCTCTCCATCCTCTTGCACCTTCTTTTTCCTCTCACTCCCTTAAAAACCCATCTTTCTCCCTCTTCTTCCGCTCTCATCTCCCATCTCCTCTCCACGCCTCTCCTCCTTCCGGCCCGGCTGTTTTTTCCCAGGATGCCTTGCTCCAGGCCGCTCCGCTAGGCCCCAGCAGCATGGGCGGAGCCTGGGTGGGGAGAGAGAGCACGGATTGGACCCTTCCCCTCAGGACGGGCGCGCTGGCGGGTCACCCTCCCTCAGCTTCAGATGGGCGAGGACGCTGAGAGCCCCAAAATCAACCACACCTTCCTGCGAGACTACGTCACTGAAGGTAGAGCAGACGGTGTGTCATCGCCGTCTCCGTGGTGTCAGATAACATGCTGGCATGATTGAATGGATTCATTTCAGCTTCATGGGTGCATTATCAGTGCGCCGCTGGATACAGGGGATAGATGTTGACATTAATCACTCAGTGACTTACTGAACGCTCACTGAGAGACGCCGCACTGTTGGGCCTTTTTTAAATTTTCGATATGATTGAGGCGTCATGTTCTCCTATGACAGATAAATGTTTAATTTATAGTTTCAAATCTGAAGAACAGACGGTAGCAGAAATAAGATTTGGGGGTTATCCCACGGAGAGTTTATCCATGTCAGGCTCAGACATCAGAATTATTCTGGCTTTATTGACGAGGACACCCTTCCACATTTCTTATTGTGTCTCAGTTCTCTGGCTTTAATTTCCCCTCTACTCTATTATCTCTTTATCTTTCTCTTCTTCACCCTTACTTCTTTTATTTTAACCATTATCCTGCTTAATCACTTGATGTTTTCCCATCATCCTTCCAGCTGATGTCATCTCTACGGTGGAGTTCAACCAGACGGGGGATCTGCTGGCCACAGGGGATAAAGGTGGCCGAGTGGTCATCTTCCAGAGAGAGACTGAGGTCTGTTTAGTATGTTAAACTTGAAATAATCACCCCTTTCTCTACCCAGGATGTTCATAAACTTGTTATATATTACATCTTTAAATGTAAATGTTCATTGACAGCTCTGTTTCTTCTCCACTTTCTGTCCTGGACAGTCTAAAGGGGAGTCAGAGGAGGT
>JBCAUF010000134.1:15433259-15444279 GCA_038406115.1 Haemulon aurolineatum
CAACTGGGGATCTATAGGGACTATGCAATCCCAGAGCTCTTACCTGTTTGCTGTACTTGTTCCCAGTCTGGCAGCCGTACTCTGAGCACTGGTCAGATCCCAGGGACATGGCATCGGCATTGCCACTGCCCCCGCTGCTGCTGCTGCTGGAGCCGGCACTCCCCACACAGCCCCCGCTGCCCACAAAGGTGTTGGAGGGAGGCAGATCCTGGACCGCCTGGTGCTTCTTTCCCTCAGCTGGGGGCGAGTGGGGCTGCAGGTTCACCGCAGGGAGAGGTGAGCTGGATTTGTAGTGCCTGGCCAGATCTGGGCTCGACTGGTGTCTCCTGCCGCCGCCCATGCGCGGGCTGCCGGGGTCGCCGTCCACGACGCAGTAGCGGGCTGCCAGGCGCTCGCTGGCGCTGCTCAAATCCTCCTCGTCGTCGTCATTGGCATGGCGACGCAGCCCGTTCACCGTGACGATGCCGCTGTAGAGCGATCTGTCGGACTTCCCTCCTCCGGCGGCTGCACTGCCGCCACTTCCGTTGCGTTTGTCCCGCCGTGGTTTGCGCCCGCGGTCTGATCCCCTGCCACGGCCGGCCTGAGGTTGGGCCCCCGGAGGACTGAAGAAGTCTTCCTCGGGCTCCTTCTTGCCGGCCTCATAGCCGTTCTTGCCCTGAGCACCGCACTGCCGAGCTGTGACCACGAGGAGGATAACCAGGATGACCGCCGCAGCCCCTGCCAGGACGCCGATAGCAACGCTAAGGCGCTGTTTCCCTAATGCGCGCTCGCTGTCGGGATCCCCTGCAATGTCCAGCGAAAGTGGAGCCATTAGGCTTCGGGCCACCTGGATGAGAGGGATAGTGTGAAGAAAAGAGAAGATGCAAGGCAAAGAAGAAAAAGCAACAAACATCAATGAGGAAAAGTTCCAAAACAGTGAATGTAAAGAGATGACAGTGGGTGTGAGCCGCAGAGAAACATCAAACAGCATCTTCAGCTTAATTAAACTCATCACTGCGTTTTAGTGGGGGAGCTTCTCCATTATTCCCAGACACATAGAGTGTCGCTAAATATATAATTGCTCTTGCTTCCCAGTTGCAGCATTTCAAGTTGTGCCTGTAATTCTCCACTTGTGATCTCGCATCATCTGCACTGGTACAGGAAATGCCAAGGATTATGCCGTTTAAAGCTGATTAAAAGAATAAAAGGAAACTTTAGACATTGAGGTCAGGGACAGTTAAAAGAGGAAAAGCAGGAGATTCAGTCAATAAATGGGCAATAAAGGCAAGAGACATGCTATGACTACATCCCCAGAACACAAACACATCTACTGTCTCGTCAATGAACAATGTCCCTATTGTAAATGATAGCGTAGGCGTGGATTTGTTAAGGATTTGCTATCACAATTTTTTCTTTTGCACTGAGAATTGGGTGGACAGATAGAAGGCTACTGTAAATATGTGGGCTCTATGAAATAATTTTTAGAGCCGTTTTCTTTTTGCCTGTTTAGATTCTTCAGTGTGTTGTTCTGTTAGGCACAATAGTTTTTCTGTAAAGCAAGGCAAATCCATGCTAATCCATTTGGACCAATATACTTATAAAATATCTTGTATCTACGTTTAAGATAGAGGAGACAAATGGCAATGCTCCTCCACCGTGGCTACATATACACGACCGAGGGCACACACACGCACACACACACGCACATGCTCGGAGCTTGTACACTAATAAAAGGATCATTACAAGAAAGTGGGTTATGCTGTAGCACAAACACGGCCATTACTGGTTATGGAGCCTCACTCGACAGGAGACAATGAGGCTGTGGAGTTCTGGTCTGCGGAGCCCTGCTGGTAATATGGGGCAGGGTCATGAATCTGAATATCTCTAATCAATGCATAGCAACTATGTCGGGAGAATCATTATGCGGGGACATAACAAAATACTGACACGCGCACAGACACACCGAAATGTATGCATGCACCTACACTGGCCCACACAGAGTGTAAGCTGTCTGTTAGTGAGAAAACTCATTCTGCAGCCTTGACACCTCGTCTCAAAGCTCATATGACAATTCCTTTGGCCTGTCAAGGCTGGAAATTATATACTCATGTAATCCCCGCTGCCTTAAGAATGGTGGGTAATAAGGCTTGCAGGAGTGAACGAGACACAGACGGAGAGTGGAGGTGAGAGAGAGGAGTTCAATTTGAGCCCCCGTGGTTTGCAATAACCAAATAAAATAACTACAGTATAACCTGGAGTATTGGTAATACTGCAGAGAATGCTGCTCACAGACCCACACTGTTTAACTTGCTTATTACATTATCGAAGCCGTATTAGGCTTACTCATATACAGAGCCACATTATTCACTCCTCGTCACCCCCAAGCGAAGAATGAGACCATATTATGTTTCATTGTTTCATCATCGTCTATCTCTGGGTTAAATTTCATTGTTTTTGAGCAAGTTGTGTTGGTTCTATTCCATTATTCTGCTTCCACTGCAGAGGGCCTCTCTCCGCCAGGCTCCGCTCTCCCCTCAGCCCCATTGTTCTTCTTTTGCCTGCAGTATTCCTTTCCATTCTCATTCTGCTGGGCATGTCTCTGGCTTAGCGCATCCCTTCCCTGTCTGCTGTATTGTGTGTGCAATGCAGGGAGGAAGAAAAAAGCGACGCAGTGCCATATGTGCATGTACTATGTGACAGTGCAACAGCCAAGTTTGTGCGCGCCAGCGTGTGGACCGGGTGTGCAAGTCAGACGCGATTGTGTGCATGTGAGGAGAAGAAATACCACACTGAGTGCAAGCTATGTATAGGCACCCAAGTGCAGGTGTATATGTATGGTATGTGTGTATAGGCACACACAGGACGGTTAAGTGTTCAGCAGGATAAGTGCAGCAGCCACCTCTACCGCCGCGTTCGAGTGCATCCCTCTGACGCATCCCCAACTCCCAGTGGAATCTTCCATTCTGCTGCATGAGCTTTGTTCCGGCTGGGCTTAACACCACCATCTATCTGCTCCACTCTCCAAGGACTCAGTTATCTGCATGTCACTGCAGATGCCGATGCTGCGGCCGAGACAAGGAGTTCTCCCCTGACCACACTATTGACCGTAGCGTAGAAAGCGCCTGATCTTAGCTTGTAGCTCAATGCGTTCACAGCTTTGCATAAGAACAGAGAGCTGCAGTGTGGTAACTGTCAGCTATTAATCATATTAATAAAAAAGACATGGCACTATCACACATTTGAAGATCCCCCCTCCCCAAAAGAAACGCATGCTCTGAAATGAAACACAAATTGTAAGAATGTGAACATCACATCACTAAGTGCCTCAATCAGATTTTCAGTGCCGTATTTCGGATGTACAAAGCACCTTAAAGGACAACCATGTCTGAAATATCACAGCTACTTCTAATTCTCTCTTTCTCTTGCTCAAACTATGCAGCATCATATTGTAGCTAATTACCCAACATGTGGTTCACCCAGTACTGTTGGATAGAAAAGACTGGAGTCATTTTCTGCCGCGGTGCTGCAGCAGTAGCAGCCGTTTTCCATCCCTAATTACATCTGGCATCCATCCACCACTCAGTTTGACTTCATTATGAGATGGAGGTATTCTCTCTTCAATGACTTCTACTCAATTACTCCGCCAAGTTCCTCCCTACAATCAAACTAAACTATGCATATTGTAATCAAAGACGGCTTTTTATACCAGCTTGGACATATTACACCCTATTGTTCCATTCAATGGCCCCGGTCATTTAGGCACATTGCAGTTAATGCCACCTGTCAACACCATTGTTCCACCACTTACCAACTGTTCTGCTCTAATCCTCGCTGCCTCGATTGTTCAATTTGTACTTTTCATTCTACTCTTAAGTGACAGTGTAACATTCATGAGGTATTCTACTTACTGGCTGCAGCTCAAATACTACACCTTCATTCTGTAGTCCTGTTGTTTGGCTTTGGTTTTTTTGTGTTCTTAAAAAAGTGCCATTCTTTTGATGCTAGGTTGTCTCTCTGTGAGGTGAATCAACACTCTCAGGTTATGATACAGTATGAGTTTTCTCCTGCTAACACAAAAGATTTTGCTTTTTAAGCATTTTAGACAAGGATACTGTGAACTCAAAGGTATAATGCTATTGTAGTTGTGACTGTCTGGAATGTATGGCACCATATTGAAAATGAAAAATCAGCTACAGTTTAAGTCACTCACCTGGAAATCATACACATTTCCACTAGTGCTTCCATTTTATTCTCTGTTTGTCACAAAGTGAAACACTCAGGGAAGTGCCACAGAATGACCATGCGGATAGTTTGCAGTAGAGAAGTACTGGCTGCAAGCATCTGCATTGTAAGGTGTGTCCTTGCAGATCACAGATCATCTTTTAGCATTGTGCAACAAACAGGGCCTTTTCTAAGGCTGCAATGGTATTTTTCAGCACCTACTAAATCAGTAGTTTGACTCATCTGTGGAGATGTGTGCCTCTTATCTGTCTGACTGTTCTTTTCCTCCCAAATGTCTCAGAGCTAATTTAAGGTTTCACTGTTGACGTCATGCTGCATGCATGGACCTGATGGCTGAAGACCTTTTCCTCACAGAAAATATGAGAAGTTTCAAGTGGGGGTTAAAACCACACGTTGTCTCAGAACAAACACTATAACCACAAGGCCACGGGGCGATTTAATTATTAGTCAATACAAATTACTTTGCCCACACCAGAGATGAGGTTTTAGTAATTATTACCTGCCAGCATTTATAGCTTAGTTGAACATTTTTTAAAGCATAATGGGAAGTTCATTTGATTAATACAATGAGGGCAGAGAAGAGAGAAAGATTTCCACCAGCATAGCCTAATCTAAATGTGAACTCATTCGGTTGTAGTTATTTCTGGTATCTCGGTAATGTCTTTGAGTCAATTACCTCTTCATCCCAGTATGGATCTTCCAAGCCAACTCTAATCTAACTGTGAAGGTCTTGGTTTCAGAAGACCACACAGACTTATTCAATAATAGCAGGATGTATTCATGCAAACGTATTTCACATTCCCTTTATTCTTCCTGTAAATATTATTCATTTAGAGTTTATAGTGGTTTTGAGTTACTTTCCTCTAAGTCTGTCCACTTCTGCTCTGCTCAGAATGCAGTGCGTGACACAATGAAAACCCCTAAACCTCATCAATATTCAGGCCTATAGTGAAGAGACACTGCTAAAGTACAACTTCTATTCAAATGAACATACTTCAACCTACTCTGTATTACAAGGCCAAAACTGGGGCAGGCCCATCTCTCTCTTTCTCTCTCTCTCTCTGCCTCTCTAACACACTCACCCCTAATGCTCTCTCTCTATGCCCCCCCTCCCTCACACACACACACGCAGACCTAATGCTCTAAGCTCTGAGTTCAATGTACCATAAAAGAAGAACCACTTCAGTAATAACAGTTATTTTAACCACATAGTCATTATAAGAATGTATGCTGGACAAAGAACATCCAAACTACAAAAAAGCTGGCATTGCCAATAGCCCTCAAAAGAGAAATGGGGTTCTTTATCTGGGACAAATATAGACACAATTATTTCCTCAAAAATGGGCAGGAAATTGCAACACCATGCAGACTGTAGAAATTGTGCATTTATCTCATTCTATCAAGAAAATAATCTCCTTACCAGTTTACTTTAAACAGCTACAATCAGTTGCCATTACCCACCCTCTTCCATTGTAATGTATTATCAGGGTAGCCATTATTTGAATAGATCAAAGGACTGGATCATCACTGTCATTATTGGCTATCATTGCCAACTCTGTAGAACAATAAAGGACTGAGCACAACAAAATGGGACTGTATATATATATATATATATCTATATACAAAGATTACCTGTGCATCCACTAGGGTGGCGTTGGCCAAGCTCTCATTGATGAACACATGAACCAAGGCAGTGGCACAGAGAGAGGGGGCCCCACTGTCATTGACTCTGACCACCAGGCGATGCAGTCCTCTGTGGCGCCGCTCCAGGGGTTCAGCCAGGGTGATCACTCCATTGGTGTGGCCAATCTCAAACAGTCTGAAGGGATTTCCCCCCACAAGAGCATAGCGAAGGTCAGCATTTGGGCCCGTGTCCGAGTCTATGGCTGTTACAGTCCTGACAATGGTGCGGGCACTGCTGGCAGGTGGAAGGAGGGTGTAGGACTCATTGGCCGGTGAAGTGATTGAGGGGGAATTGTCATTTTCATCTGTCACAAAGAGCGAGACAGTGGCAGTAGCAGTTTTGCGGGGTTCCCCTCCATCCACGGCCCGGACACGAAAGGTATAGGTGGAAAGCTTTTCACGGTCAAATGATGCCGAAGAGAAGATAGTTCCTGTGTTGTTCTCGATGGAAAACACCTCTTCTTGCTCTTTCTGTCCGTCTTCTCCTTCTATTTTCTCCCCTGTTTTCTTCTCGTCAGCTCCATCCATCTCTACAAACAGACTAAGTTCTGCATTCTCACCTTCGTCAGCGTCAGTCACAGTGACCATGCCAACTGGGCTGTTGGCAAGCAGGTTCTCTTTCACATAGAATGTAAAGATTTCCTGAACAAACTTTGGTGCGTTGTCATTGCGGTCGGTCACCTGAATTACGACAGTTGCCGAACCTTGCAGAGATGGGGTACCTTTGTCCTTGGCAATAACCCGGAGTTCATACCTTTCTCGCTGCTCACGGTCCAGAACTCCGGTGGCACGGATATCTCCATTATCAGCATCTATGTAAAATGGCCCATTGCCAGCAGGGTCCAGGGAGTATGCAATCTCTGCATTCTTGCCGCTGTCTGCGTCTGTGGCTACCACGGTGACCACCCTTTCTCCAGGTGAGTTGTTCTCAGCAAAGTGGACCTCCACGATGCTTTGGGCAAAGGTGGGGGCATGGTCGTTGATATCTACCACTCGCACCATCAGGGAGCTGTTGCTGGACAGACTGGGGCTGCCAGAATCTACTGCCACAATGGTAACACTGTACTCTTTGGTGGCCTCATAGTCCAGCAAGGCGGAAGTATGTAAGAAGAATTTTTTCTTATTTCTGTGAAAATAATAAGAAAATAAATTTCCAAAATGTAGTGACTACCATACATGGAATAATAATACAGCTCTTGTGTCCAAAGGAGTGAAACTAAATAATAGTAAAATACTAAAAAGAGGGAATTTGTGGCATTGTCAAACTGATGGGACCAAACAATAAGTGGAGTTTTTTGCATGAACAATGTCATGAAATGATTAACCGATAAAATAGCTGGCTATTATTTTCTTTTGTTCATTGACTTCTCATTTAACCTATAATATTGAATTAGTATTTAATACACACTAGATTTTAAAAGATCTTTCTGCATTACTGCAGTCATCTGCGGAGAAACAATAATACTGCAGAAACTGTGAATGGTTTTTTAATTAAATCAACTAGTCAATTGGCTGAAGACCCTCATCATTATTACTTGAATTGTTTCAGTCAAGTATAGCTCAATAGTCCATACAACAACAACCTCATTGTACAGGCATCAAAAGTAGTAGCGGTAATATCCTAAGATGGCCTTCTCTATTTCACGCACTCCCTCCATTCAATAGCTTCCGGAAATATCTTTACAATTGACTTAAGAGCTTTGACATTTGCAGCCTGCACTGCTGGAATAATATTACAAAAAAGTCCAAAACCTTTGACTTTACTGAATAATAATGCTTGAAGTCTACAGATTGCATGACATTCTAACTACTCTGTAGCCTTAGTGAATGAGTGGTGCTACTTGAACCAAGCTTAAATGAAATCTGCATACAACAACACTTGAGCCACTGCTCTCTGAATTCTCTATGGGAAATATAAATTGAGTCAATACCTCCAGGGGCTGTAATGTGGGTGAGACTTACAGCAACCACATGCTGAATGTGAAGATGTCAGTTCAGAAAAGCATATCGGATAAAAACAGCACCAGCCCGCATATGAAGACATACATTCTTTGTCTAAGAAGGATGTCAAGTTGCAAATACCTGGGAAATTACGCCAGCATGAGTCAGGGACTATTTTCAAATTAATATAACTATGATTCAAGGACTGTGTAGTATATAACTATAAGATACTTGAGAACAGATCACTAAATGGCATGTTAATGAACCAGAGTCTAATAATTAAGGCCATTTTCTTAATGAATAATAACCAGTTTTAAATTGCCTCCCCTCAGGTAAAGTGATGCATCGTACTGAGCTATTATTTAAAATGCATCATTACTTCACGATTACCTTACCATTACTTACCATTTTGGTGTTCCCTTAAGAAAAGTAGTGCATCATCCTATCCAACTGACAGGAGCTGATTATTAGATACTGGTTCATTAGAGCATCTGCTTTCAAGCTACTTAGTTAGGAATGACTTAACAACAAGCAATTAGTTCCTTCCCTTATCGTGAGTGAGGATGTAAGTAACTCACTCTGTTACCTATGGCGCGGCTTACCTGTCAAAGGCCTCATCTGCAGGTAGGGGAGGGAGTGCTGTCTCACCAGCCGGCTTCAATGTGAATGGGACGTCTCCCACAACTGTGCATGTCACTGCCCCGTTTTCTCCCTGGTCTCGGTCTGACACCTGCACCAGAGCTACTGGTGTGTCCACCAGAACGTTCTCTGGTACCAGCGACGCTCCATCTCGGACAGGGATCCGTCCAATCTTTCGGATCTCCACCACTGGGACGTTGTCATTTTCATCACGGACTGCCAAGACTACAGTGGTGCGGTCGGTGCGGGGTGGCTGTCCTCGGTCTCTGGCTGTCACTGTGAACCTCAGTTGAGCCACTTCTTCCCTGTCGATCCTGTGGAGAACGCTCAGCCACCCAGTTGCCTCGTCCAACCGAAGAAGTCTTCTGACAGATTCAGTGGCAGCTCCAAAGACATACTCCACTTGCCCGTTGACGCCAATGTCACGGTCAGAGGCTCTGACCTGGAGAACGGGTGTACCTGGAGGAGCATTTTCCGCCATCTCCGCCTCATAAGTGGACCTCTCAAACTGTGGGCTGTTGTCATTCACATCAGTGATGGACACACGGAGCAAGGCCTGGGAGGAACGTGGCGGGTTCCCCCCATCTCGAACCCTGAGGACGAGCTCATATGAGTCTTTTTGCTCACGATCCAGCGTGCCTTTCACAATGAGCTGTGGTTGTTTCTCACCATCTGGTATATCTGCAACTTGTAGCTCAAACACTGTGCTCCTGGCTCCACCTCCATTATCTCCGCTTCTACTCCGCCGGTCGCCAAGTCCAGTTATGGGGTTTCCTCCTGCTGTACGTCTTGTTGAACTTGACCCAGCTCCACCATCCTGGATCAACTCGTAGCGGTCGATGCCATTCCGCCCAAAATCCCTGTCTGTTGCTGTGGGCAGAAGGTAAAGGGTTCCTATTGGGCGGTTCTCCTCCACCGAGAGCTGGAGCACAGGTGAGGGGAACGAAGGTGTGTTGTCATTGATGTCTGTTATAACCACACGGCCTTCAAACAGGTCCACCCAGCTCTGCAGTGGCCCTATCACTGACACCTCAAAGTCCAAGAAACACTCGTTTTCATCAAATATCATCTGGCACTGTGGGAGCTTCTCCCTGTCGATGCGCCGTGGGCCCGTCGTCAGCTCACCTGTCACATTGTCAATCTTGAAGTACTCTGAGCCGCTCTCCAAAGCGAAGGTGACATCCCCGCTGCCCGTACCTGCCGTGAGACCAAGGTCGGCGGCTACGTTGCCAATCTTGACGTCAGGTGGGCCCTCCTCCGCCACCCGGTACCGGAGAGCTGAGTCGGCACCCGGTAGCTGAGTCAGCAGCTGCAGCACTAAGACCACGAGGCTGAGAGCCTGCGCCGCGGAGGAGTGCACTGCACCAAGCCTCTGCATGGCTCCTTCTTCCTCTCGCCTTTCTCCTTACCGCTCTGTTTGCCTCCGAGCTGCGGCTCGCCTCTGCTTTATTGGTGTTTTGTGGTCTGGTGCACCTCACAGCGTGGGTGTTTGATTTATCCTTTCTTACCTTCTCCCTATCGCTCTCTGCGGACTGCCGCCTGAGGTCCGGAGAAAGGCTTCCGCACTCTCGTTGTAGTTCACTTCAGCGGTGCAGGCTCCTTTCTTTTATTCTCCTCCTACACTCAGCAGTGCTTTTTCAACTTCTATAATAATAATGCCGTGGTCTTGCTTGGCTCCTTAAGCCACAAAGATATGAAAAAATCCATCCTGCCGCGGAAAAAGAGAAAAAAAACTTATTCATCAGTCTTTGATTAATCCACTTCTCTTCCTCACTCCTTTCTTTCCCCGTGAACCAAAGCGCTGTCCCGTTGTCACAGGAGGACGCTTATCAGTTCACACTGCCATTTGTAAGTTCTTTTTTTATTCCAGTCACATGTGGGACAGCGGCTTTTCTAGCGTTTTTCACAGTTAGAAACTGCAATGCAGCACCGCACAAAAGGGAAAAAAAACACACACGAACACACACACGCACTGCTCGGCTCTCAGGACGCCGAGGAAAATGAACTCATCTCCCAGAAGAGGATTAAAAATCAGTTGGCAAAAAGTCTTTAGGATGCTGCGACTGGATCTTTTCTTACCTTCGCATCCAGCTGCGTTTTTCCTCTCCTCTTTTTTTTTTCCCGCAGTGGAGCAACGTGCCAAGCCGTCGGATTCCTTCACGCAAGTTGTGAGGAGACAAGAGTGCTTTTCAGAGCGAGTTTCTCCTCATGCGGTTTTTTTCTTTTTTTCCCCCCTCACAAAACAGAAAATTAGAGCCTCTCTTGGTGAGCTAAAGGGGGAGATCCCGACACCATCATCAATCTGTCGTAATCCTGTGCAGCCCGTGTTCGGGATGGATGTCTCGGTGATGGACCGAGTGTAGATGCGTCTTTTTCCAAGAGTCCCGCATTCTCTCTCTCTCTCTTTCTCTCTCTCCTCCACATGCGCCTCCTCCTCCTCTGGCTTTTTTTCCCCTCTCCCTCTCACCTGCACTGCTTGGGACTGCTGCCGGTCTCAAGCGATGCTGCAGTCTCTCTCTCTCTCTCTCTCTCTCTC
>JBCAUF010000134.1:15482764-15493190 GCA_038406115.1 Haemulon aurolineatum
TGTGTGTGTGTGTGTAGAGAGGGGTGCAGACAGTGGGGGTTAAGAGAGAGGGGTCAAAATGAAAGTGGGCCTCCTGTCATTTTGATGAGAGGCATAATGTATGAAGGGGGGTGGAGGAGTACAGAGATAGGGAAAATGAGGGGAATGTAATACTGACCTTAAATGAACAGATCTTAGACAACACGCTCTCACTCCTTTTGCTCCTTATACACGTTTTATACTGTAGACTACTGTACATACCACTGTAATGTTCAAACGCACACAGATATTTGCACATTGTCACTAACACACACACAGCAGTACCTACTCACACACACACACACACACACTGGTTTCCAAAACCCACATGCCTTTGGATGTAGAGTGCTGAGAGGAGAACTGCCGGCGGCAATAGTTGTCCTATCTAATAACACCCTAAAATGGAGAGAACGGGAGGAGAGGAGCGAAAAGAGGAGAGGAGAAAAAAAGAGAGCAAAGTGCTGAATATGTATTTTGAACTGAACGTGGCCGGTCAGGCAAGCAGGCATGACGGCACAACATGCATGGACAACCGCCCGCACGTGCAAACATACACGGAGGCATGCACACACATAGACACACACACAGACACACATACATGCACACACATACAACGTCAGGCTCAAGGAAATGACGCCTGTTCATATCTGGGCCGCTAACAGTCTTTGTTCGTAGCTCTGGGGATATACGAAGAGGGATATATAGGCAGATCACTCAGCCTGAGCAAACTCATGCATACACACTGCACCAATACACACTTGCACGCTCACATGAAGACAGTTGGAATTCCACATATCTCCACGTTCATATTATTAAACATACCCAAGCCAGTGGTCTAAAACACCCCTAATAGGCCTCAATTTAATATGTTTACCAACAAGAGAAAAATGGAAAATATTCAGTGAACAATTCCCTTATAGCAAAAACAAGTCACGTCGAACTGTTTCACTAGATGAGTAACATGCATGGAGGCTATTTTTCTGTACAGAAGATGCTGATGAATATTCTAATAACCACAACAAGAGACACCACGGATTGCTTGGCTCTGTGTTCTGTGTCAACACAGTTTGCAGTCTGTGTTATCCTGCATCTATTTCTCATCTTGCATCCGAGCAGCTAATTAGCGAGTAATGGTGCTGATTCTTCTCGATTATTATGTATAGAGTTCTGTCTAACATCAAATCTGCACTTTTTCCCCCATTTGAAAAATAGCTTTTGCTTTTGTTGTACCCAGTGAACCACAGTATTTAGGACAATACAATGGAATGGAAATGGGTGAATCAATATATCCACTGGTGCACCATGTGGCGTCCTCGTTCTCAGGTCAATTGCTGGAAATAATTTTAAGATTTTTATTTCTGTGTCTCAGACATAATAGAATATTAATGACAGCAAAAAACATCTTGCACGTAGCCTACAACATTCCTGAGCAGTTTGTAAACAAAGCAGATTTTTCAGAACCGTGGTGTCTACATACCGTTTGCTTGAAACAACCTTTTTGCATCAAAAGCTGAAACTAGGTTTTTAAGTTACCAGCCACTCAAAATATATATTAACTTAGATGGTTTTCTTGCATTAGTAATGCTGATTGCAACCAAATCACTATTTGATCTTAAGGGCTCAAGGACAAAGCAGGAGGTCCCGGTTGCTCAGAGTATGGACATCGCCAAGTGCACCAACTGTTTTGATTTGTGCTGGTGCAGCATCGTAAAAGTGTAAAAGGTCTGGGTGAAGGTGAATGTAGATCAGAGCGTACTGTGATCAATAAATACACTCTCAGCCAGTCTTGTAGGTCTGACACAGCTGAGCAAATCACATAGACGCGTGACGACAACAGCTCAACAAACGAAAAATTGGCTTTTCCAGAAAATCTGTCCGGAAGGTGCACCACAAATCTGCAGCCAGAGCCAGATGGCGTGGGGTTTTTAACAGTTAATTAGATAGAGCTGAATGATTAAAAAAATGATGGTGAGGCAGTCGATGTGATCACATCAATCCAGCGCTATTTCGGGGGATTTTCAGATTATTTCACAATTCTACTGTAAATGTGACACAGCAGTCTTTGCCTTGTAACGCATTTCAAGAATAAAACATGAACCGCTGAATTTCTGGAGTTGGGAAGGAAGCTGTGACGCACAGGATTAATGAGCCCCGGTAATCCGACAACAGACAGAACGCTGAGTTATAACAGACCACGCCGATGTGTGTGGAGATGTATGCGGCTGCTTTGTAGCAACCGGGTGTCATTTGCATGTGATTTAATGAAGGTAAACCCAGTGGACGGTCGTGTGTAATGACACTGAGCTCTGAGCTCTGCTGCTCAGATCAGAGGCTGTCAACATACATCTGTCCTGTTGCCTTCAGATTGCTGCAGAGATTTAATGAAGTGAAGAAGAAGCTTTTCATACAGTATAAAGCAGATGTGGAGAAGAGATAAAAGTCACTCGAACTCATTTATTGGTAAATGCTGACTGTTTTACTAGCGTTCCTGCCTTTACCACATTAAGCGTTATTGTTGTTTGCCAGTATGGATGACAGCTTGCAGAGGAAGACATCCACATGACGTCAACTCACCCAGAAGTTGCCATGGTCACTACCCTCTGAGTGGCAAACTTGTATCAGGTTGCAAATGCTATGATGCATTCATGAAAATATAATAGCTGAAAATGTCTAGGAGCTGCTGTGAAATGAAACTAATTCAGAAAAGATTTTGCTATTTATTTTAACTGGCTACCTGAGGCTAAAGAAAAAAGAGTGAGTGTAAAGTGACACATCATGTCTAAGGGGTTATGTTAAAGGGCTTATTTATGACATTTTCATCCACTATGCATCACACTCTCAGCCCAAATCAAATGCATGTGTCTGATGCATGACTCAGGAAAGTTGGGAAAAATACAGAAAGTGCATCTGAACACAAACACTGCAGATCAAACTGTAAAATGAGGCAGTGCTGATCAAATATGAATCAAGATTATGTTACTGCATGGCCTATTTCTCGCTTGAAATTCTTCTTCTTTGCTCAAAAAGTTTGCAGAAGCATCTCTCAGTGTACTGTTTAGCCTCTATTATGAGACAGCTTCTTACCAGGCTGCCATGTCGACAACATATGCGGGGAGGACAGAGAGGGACTCCAGACCAGCTACCAAGACAAGAACAGACAAACTCAGACACAACACACGCAGAGGGAGTGTGACATCATTCTTTGTTCAGGATGCCAAGACTCCACTTTATTTAGCGAATAGTTCTCTGACATACTAATGTTTTCACTTATGTCCTTACATTTCACCGTTAACTAACACATCTCTTGGTGTTCAGAACATTTTCTTCGTTTTCCTTCTGTTGTCACACCTCGAAGTTTGTGTATGTGTGTGCATTGTGATCTGATTGGTGTGTGCACATCACTTTTTGACAAAAAAGTGACTTCATCTCACACCCTTTGTAAAGACCATGATGACAGCTGCCCCACTGAGGCTCCGCTCCTCATCCCAGCTCCCAACGAGTGCCACCAGCTCGTCAGTGTTGTGAACTGGTTTTGACAGAGAATATTGTGTGTTGGTAAATCACAGCATGAAGTGGTAGCTGAGATATCCGTGATTTGTGTGTAGGTACAACACTACTCGAGGCTGTAATCTTGACACTTGTAAATATTTGTAAATATAAAACTTGCAAATAGAAACACAATCTTCGTTGTGTACTGTAACAGTGCTTCTGAAGGGGTGAGAAGTCAGTTTTTTCTTCTCTTGCTTTTTGTTAGAAATTTGGGTTACGTAAATCTGTAGTTTAGTTTCACTGAACTTCCGACAACCAAAAAGTTCAGCAGTCTTACACCTTTCGACCTGTCCAGTGAGCTTGTGTCGGGTTTCTTACTATCTCTCTTACACACTGACCTCTGTGAGCAAAGCCAGTGAATGTAGGCTGTTGTGCTGCACTTAAAGAGGTCATAGGGTGTGTTTTAGACTTTTTGGTATAATACAATATGTATTCAACATCATACATAAAAACCACTCTGAAAAAGAAGCAAAGGCAAATATTCGCATCCAGATATAGCCTCTGGCATTTGTTACAAGTGCTGTTGTCTCTACTGGTATTGCACTTTGCAGTGTAGCCTATACTGCAGGCCTTTGCAAGAGTCATATTAATATAATACTTTGCCATGGCAATTAATGTTTAAATAAGTAACTGCTTTATTTTTTATTTCACTTCACTCCTGATATCATTTATTAGCAGTTCAGGGTGTGAGTTCTGCGCTCTGCAAAGTCCCACTTAGAGCACGAAGGTCTTGAGTTGCCATTCTCCCTCCCTCGTCTGGACTTTGTCACTCTTATTAAATATTTCCACGTAATTTGCCTTAAATGGCCAAATGTGAGAACAATAATCTGCGCCTTGGCCCAGCAGCTATAGATTCAAACCAGTTACTGTTTGCAATCTTGCACACTTAAGCCTAATTGTGATACCTCAGCAGACCCCGTGGCCACAGATGCACAACAACAGCACAAGCTAATTACGCATCACTGAGTAGATGGAATTTGTGGAACTGTGACTAAGAGAATTGTGGCTTAACCCCACATCAGGCCACATTTCAGACAGACGCATAAATATTCAGAATTTGATTCATCCTCAGTCATGCCTCTACTTGAAAAGATGCAATCCGTGGGTGATGTCTGAGCCTATGACTAAAATATGAAGCAAATGTGGGCAAGAGCGCTGTTCAAACAGATAATTAGAGGACAGAATTAGTGTTTTTTTTTTCTTTTTATACAAGACGCCTTATTGGCCATATTGTGGATCGTTGACTGTGCACACACATGCCATGGTAAATGGTATGTTAAATGTTCAAAAGGTAAATTGGGAATGTTCCCTTGAGTCTTTTATGATATTTCACGGCTCATCTTCTGGCAACACCACTTTACCTTCTATGCTTAATGCCTTGCAGGAACACTTACAATGTGTTTGTATTTGAATCTGTCTATAGAGCAACAGTAAAAGGCTGCACTGAGTAAATGTATGACTGTATAAGTGCATGTGCATAGGCCTGAGTGTGTTTGTGCTGCAGCAGTGAGAGGGAGATTTTATGTGTTTACGTGTGTGTCTGTGGCATGCAAAGCGAAGATGAGAGGCGGAGGTGATGCATGTTTTCCTTTTGGCTGAGGATCTCTGCCTTTGGGGGAATTCCCTCGGCAGTACCCCTCGTTGAAGCCCCGAGGCCACATTACACACACACTCACACACACAGACACGCTCACACTGGCTTCGTATAACAATCGCGCACAAACCCATCAGGGTGCATAAATCCCAACATACACACCGCAACCCAGACACGTATCATATTCTGTTTGGTCCTTTGCCATTATGATGCCACAAGGAGATGTGTAAAAAGGGATTGAACTGAGAGGAGACAGTGTGTTGCAGTGACAAAAAAATAAACTTTAATCTATTCTTTATCATGGGGATCCAGCTGAGCATCAAACATGTGACAGACAGGTGTCAAACTTGGCATTCTGTGACACAAAGGGTTCAATATGCTAATCGGGCTCAAGTAGTTGGGGGTTAGACTTTCTAACATGAGTCATATCACCACTTTTGAGACACAAACACACGCCTGCTCATGCTGAATCATTTCTCTTGCATAAGATATTCATATATTTCTGATTTGCTCGGGAAGAAATATAATTACGGCCTGCACTACTTTAACTGGCAATAATTTTGCCCACCTAGGAAGTGTAATATTCCTACACTGCACATTAGTGGTGGGGAGGGATTGATAGCTGGCATAGACAGAACAGGATTTTGACTCTGGAAACTCCTGCATCCTATGTGTTGTTAGCACTGACTAATATTGTGTTAATTAGTGAGCTTTAGAGGTGCTGGTAGGTAAGTATTGGCTCGCTGTCTCCCCCATGTTTCTGGTCTTTGTGCCAAGGTAAGCTAACCACCTCCTGGCTGTAGCTCCATAGCCTTCACCAGTTTTACACATCAGAGTGTGTTTACAGGTGTTGGGGAGAACTGCTGCATATGTGATGTTGTGTAAAACCTTTTATGGCTCCAGAGAGAGCTGTGCGAAATCTACCAAATTGCCTCAAGTGATGTCAAGACGACAAGTTTGAAAATGAAAAAAGTGTGGGGGTGTAAGGTTAGAGAGAAGTGAGTTTTACAAGACCTTTGTAGCCCACTTCTCAACTCTGCTTGAGGCTGGCGGCTCGAGGCTACATTGGCCGCTGCTAGCATAACACACCAGAATCTCTGGGTTGCATGGTAATATAGGTACTTGGTTTTGACAGGGAAGAGGAATGCATCACACAAGCAAATATATCCATCATGAGTCTCAGAGAATTGTATGAATGCTGTGCAGTTGGTGCAGGGCCTACTCAACTACAAGAGAGGTGTCCATCTTCTCACCTAACTCTAAAACCAAAGCAAATAACTGGTTTTCCCAAAATGCCAAACTTTCCTTTATTTTTTCTCATTATACAACCTAAACCACAATCTTCCAGTGAGTTGTCTAGGAAGGTCCTAAAAACAGCAAAATAATGAAGTATGAAAATATAAGTAGAAGGCGGGGTCTTGAACCAAGTGCTTTTATTTACCTAAACATACAAGACTAAAATGGAAAATAAATTAGACAAGTTAACAGTGTTAACATTTTGCAGATTCTTTCCTTACGGACATTATCTCATCATGTTGATATAGAAATGAATACAGGCACCATTACATTTCCAACAGAACATATTTGCTAATGCTAATTAGCTAATACATGAACATAATTTTTTAGAAGACTAGGTTGTCACGTTAGGTCTAGGGACTGCACTGAAGCACAAAGGTGTCAGCTCTTGTAATCCGTCTGGCTGTGGCGACAGATTGCCTGTGGGACTGACTCCACTGCTTAACAATGAGGGGATGACAGTGATGCAGTCCACGAATGGAAAGGAACAAGAGAAAAGAAGCAAACTAAGACAGAGCGTGCTGATTGATTATCCCGAAGATTGGAATGAATGGCTGGGAGGGGTAGAGGTGGGCACTTTGTGTGTGCGCGCGTGTGTGGAGGGTTGCTGGATAGATAAATGACATGATATGTGACACTTTCAAATTTACAATTCTGACCCCTAACTCCCTCTGCTCGTCTCTTCCCCTCAGAATGACACGCGCGCACCCCGACACACGCGCACGGCACACATGCATTGTAAATCAGGTTTGATCTGTCAGAGGAGCGTGTCTTAGCTGTCAGTCGCCAGCGCTTGAGTGTCAGATGAGTGTTTTGAGTGTCAGGAGATGAGCAAATGTATGTGTGTATGTGTGTGTGTGTGTGTGTGTCGTGGGGTTGTGAGTGCATGTTTGACTCCAATTGCTTAACAGGCGTCTGTCACTACCGAGGCTTCAGAGCTCCATCAGTGGGATCCTTACTCATTTCATTTACAAGCCTCATTGTTTCCTGTGCTGTGTGCAGAGGTGGTGCGCTCTGTATCTGTATCTGTCCAATTAGCAACTGTTTTGGTACACATATTCCAAATATCTCATGTGGGTGTATTTATAAAACCAAACTTACCAAAGCTGGTTCTATTGCTGCAACAATAGTTTTAAAGGTCTGTTCAGATTCAGCGCCTTTCGTGACGTAACGAAAGGACTCCTCTGCGCGAAAACACTCCATAAGCTCCATAAAACACTCCATAGCCATGGCGATACAACCATCGAAAACATTAGTGCATGCTACTGCTAGCATAAGCGGCATTCTCTCCCTGAGAGGGGCGTGTAGCATTGACAGACAGAGCTCATTGGCATTTAAAGGAGCAGGCACAGAAATGGCCTGTTCTCAATAGAGCTCACTTGAGCGACTTTGAGACAGCTGAAATTCAGGACCACAGATGGGTTTGAAGCATTACATTTCGAATACAGTGTTGTTGGACCACTGACTGCGGTGTGAAATTGCTGAAAATCAGTATAATGTGGGAACTTTAAGGGTTAGAAGAGCTGCCTGTCCCTTATCTTAGACTATGATATGTAGATAAAATACAGTTTTTCCCAGCCCATTCACCAGGACTGGAAAAACATGGATATGTAACATCTGAAGATAATCTATATGATCTGATCGCCAAACAGCAGATAAGTGCTTGAGACCACTAAGCATTTAGCGACAGGATGGAGACTTTCCAACCGGTCCATGGGTTAGAGAGCTGAGTAGTTTGAATGAGATGACTGTGGATAACTGGATGTTTCTGGCAACAGGGCGGAGACTTTCCAGTTGTGTGCATTGGCTGGAAAGACCGGAGTGGTTTTAGTAGGTTTCCAGCCGTGTTTGTGGCGACAAAACCAGGTATTTTAAGCCAAAAACATGATCTTTTCATAATCCTAACCAAGTGGGTTCAGTGCCTAAGTCTAATATTGTAATTACAGCATTAAGCATAAAGTTTCAACTTATCTGCAATCAAGGAAACACACAAATGTAACATAGGAAACAATAAGCCAAATACTCACAAGAGGTAAATCTAAATTTCAACTTGTGGATGAGAAACCTGGTCATATAGAGGGAGGAGGGCCTATTCTGTCATCCTCTGCTAACATGCTACTTTACCCAGAGACTTAAAATCAGTGTATGAGAGGAAGTGTTCTTGTAGATTAATTTAAATGTTTTTTGTACAAAGAAATCGTTTTAAATTTATAACAAATGTTTTATTATTACTACTTGTTTTTACTCTGCTGTTATCTGACTATATATAATATTGGCAACTTTAAAAACAACCACTACAATACAACTGCTTTGACTTTGACTTTTCAACCTCCAGTGAGTTAGAATAACTAAACACTCTCCTGTAAGGCTCATTGTTTTCATTTTTTACCAATTTCCACTGAAAAATCCCTGAACAATCTTTTAAAGGAGCACATCGGGTCGGACTCACACATCCATTGTTGTGTATCCTGCTGAGAGAGGATCCTCATTTGCACTAAATCCCAGATTCCTTCTTATTTTGCAAGACATTTCTTCCCATTTTCTTACACTCCAGGATGGGTCCGCCCTCTGTTTCAGTGGCGCTTGTGGCTATCATTGGTCACTTTAGATGCCTTTACTGGCTTATCAAATATTAACATCGCACCAATTACCCAGCTTTGCTTGACTTAGCAAAGCCTCTTGGTTGGGATTATTTATTATTGCTGCGACTGCTCTTCCTCTCTCCCTTCGGGAAAATTACTTAGAGCCACCATTAACTACTGTCTAAGTTGAAGACTCTATGCTGCCTTAGTAGGTGTTGCTCTTAGTGTTGCACTGCACTGCATGTCCCAGACGGTTGTCAATTACGTGGCCACTAAATAATTATGTCTGCTCTTTAGATTTTCTGGTTCTGTTGTTCCTTTTTTTCATCTGCTCGGCCGTGATGGCTATCACTGTTCATTTTAATTACCCGTTTCTTGTCTTTGTTCCCAACAAGCCTGTTGCTGCTGAAAATGTACAATGAATCATCCTCCTTTGTGATCACACAATATATATTTATTTATTTACTTGTATATGTGTGTGTGTATATATATATATTCCAAGTGAAATAATCGTAAAAGGTACATCTAAATGACATTTCAGTTTAGGATAACATGAGATATAATCATTTATTTGTCCCGTTGCTGCAGCAGCAAAGTGGAAAGTGAAAAATACAGGATTAAGAATCGTAAATAATCAGTGGTAGTAAATCTAGCAATATAGATATAAACAACATCAACAACATTGTCTTAAAAAAGACAACAACTTTTGTGCAGCAGAGTTTTTGAATTACATTATTGAACTGTGATCATTGCACATTGGAAATCAAGATTATTGCACTTGGGTGTTCCCAGTGTTTACTGAGTGAATGAGTCCTGGCATGTGTTTGTCGTCTACTGGGAGCAGTGCTGGTTGTTGTGCAGTCTAACAGCTAACTTGTTGATGAGAAACCTGGCCATATGGGAGGAGGAGGGCCTCGTCTGCCATATCTGACACACGTTCCTGCAGATTATTTTAAATAATTTTTAAAACAGAGCGCATTCAGTGAAAATATGAGTGACAGTTTGGTTTGGTGTTTCAGCACTTTTTATCATTGAGCTGACTACTTTAATTCACCCCTCGACTCTCTTCTCTCCTCTTGTCTTCACGTGTTTTCTCTCTGCTGTCTCTGCTTCTTCTTTTTGTCCTCAAACCACCTATCTCCTTGTTTCCTCCCTCTATCTCTTTAATTTGAACTTACCCCTCATATCAGTCTCTGAATCTGTCACTATTTTCTCTTTGTGTTAAACATTAATATCCCCCCCTTTTTTTTGTCTTTTCTTCCCTCATTTCTTCATCTCAGTGACAGACGCAGGAGCAAAGGCACAAAGCTCCGCTGTCATTCACTGAAAGCTGATAAAGAACAGGTTACAGTCCCACTCTGACACTATGCACATGCACACACACACA
>JBCAUF010000134.1:15550105-15563577 GCA_038406115.1 Haemulon aurolineatum
CCACCGAGCACCCCCTGATGTAAACTTTTAAATATACTACAATGAGTTTTTATCAAAAAGACTCGGTGCCTGCCATCATGTTGCCACTTTTGGATGTACTAGTATGTGACATGAGGCGGTGGTGCTAGTCCTGCTTTTGTCGCCGGGGGTCTTCAAAATCAAGTGGGCTTTGCAAATGTTAAAAGGCGAGGACAATGCAGTTGACATGTTTGTTAGATATTTTGTTAGATCTCAAGGATTCACACAAGGTGTTATGGTGAACACCGCTGAATGAAAATATTACTGTGGTTAAACTCCACCATGTACATTGAAAGCCTTTGAAAGGAAATATCCACAAATACAAATCTAGTCAAGAACTCACATTTACCTGAGTGTATCTCAGAGGAATAGTGTTCAAAGTCCTTTTGTTGTCCGTCTTTCACTTAAGAAGGAATGAACTTCTGAATTCTGCTTGATCGCTTTTAAGTTCTGAGATGCATCTCTTAAGATGTTTCCCATTATGAACAAAAATACGATAACGGAGACAATTGATTCGGGACTTAATTAGACAAATTTGAGCCAAGATCTTAGACTGAGATTACATTTTTAATACTTTTTGGATGTTTGTCCTTCATTTGATACTTGGCAGATAAGGAAGAGGATATGAGTGATATGAACCAAAGATATGGTTATATATGTGTATTTAATTCTTTAATGAAAGAATGAGATGAAACAAATTGGCAGTTTAGTTTAGCATGGTTTAGCTAAATCTAAATGCACCGTCTCTACTGGTTTCTGTTTTCGTTGCACTATTTTCTGATACACTGAGGAAGGATTAAAATGTCTATTGACCATGATTAAATGCAGAGCAAAAGAATGATTGTCTTATATTGAATGCAGTGTCCTGCTCGACCCCAGAATGCTGCAGTGAATCCAACGTTTGAATTTATTGAAGATGCTTGTGCCATACATCACGATAAGCTATATGGCTTATCATCATATATAACTACTGCCCCACGGCCCTGTCTGTAGCTGTGATTCTCACTCTTTCTCAAGTTCAGCTCTAGCGAAAAACCCTTCTGTTCTCATTTAGGTGTTAAAACATGCACATTGCATAGTCTCTGGGAATAATAACAGGTGTAAGTGATAAGATCTCTTTTTGGATTTGGATTCTTATTGTGTTAAAGTAAAGCTCACTGGACTTGCTAGGACCCTCGTTAAGATACATTTATTCCCAACCTTCTACCTAAACTTGAAAGTGTGTTTTTTAAGCGTCTGCCAATTATTTTGGTGGCTCCTTTTCTTGCTGCTTATTTCTGTCTGTGTGATGCAGTCAATGTAGTTAAGATATCAAGGCCTGTTTTGTTTCAAAGAAAGGTATGGGGGGAAAAATAATGGCATTCATTTTTGTACTGTTTGAAAAACAACTTCCACAGACTTGAAAATTGCTTGTGCTTGGTAATCCATCACAATAAATAGGAAGCCTTAATTTGGTTTTGTTATAGTTGCAGTGTTATTGTTGTTTCATTGGGAGTTCTTTTTCTTTCTTATTATTATTTTACACCTACACTGTGCTTACTGTCAATCACCTGACAGCCAAAGGAAGAAATGGAAGTCTCCTGCTAAAAAAACATAATCCCCCAAAAATGTCACCTTTTAAACTCAAATTCTGTGACAAATCTTTTTTATTTTAGGCATTTAGGTTAGGCAGGATGGCATGTTTTGATAGCCTAAAATATGTTTTAAATACCAAAAAATAAAGAAAGAAAAAATGAAAAGAAAAAAAGAAACGAAAACTGATTAGTAAGATATGAGCTATAATTTCAAGCATTGGCTCTATTACATTTTTCTAGAAGCCAAAACATAACCCAAACTTGACCTTAACTCAGTGTTTTGTTTACTGAGAAGTTCTTCCAACTACTTGCCAGATACTGTCACACGTAAGATAGTGAGGTGTAACAGATCTACTGGCATCGTTGTGTGCTATCATTGCTCTATGGATGATTTGAGTTCCCCTCCAAAGAAATTTTAATTTCTTTCCACCCTGAGGGAACATGGTCTTCATTAGAACTGAAATGCTGCGCAGAGACAAAATCTTGTGCATAGTATGTGGGCGAAAGATATATTGTAAACAGTCGAAAACATCTGTATACAGTATTGGGTGAATGGTTGTGTCAAACAGATACTCTCTCTCCCTCACACACACGTAGACAGATTTTCTACCTCCCACTGCAACTTCCCTAAACATACTGAATTTTTATCCCTGACAATACTTTCCCTCCACCGACACAAAAGGTTGATGACACCACGGCTGACTCAGCCAGACGGTAGAAATCTTCATTGTGCTAATTAGATCCTTCGCTGTCTGTTAAAGACTTTTATCTCTCCCACATCTCCATGCCCATCTAATCTGGTCTTATCTGCAGGCTCCATCTCAAGGTGATTGCTGAGATAGTCTCTGCCATGGAGTTAAAAGGAACACTATTGTCTGAGTGAGCAGAAATAGTATCTCATTTCCCCTCAGTCAAACTTGTCCAAAGTCAGGCTTCACATTAGTGTTTGTGTGCGCAAATTGTGTGTGTGCATATGGGTCTTTTCAAATGTGTGTGTGTTTGTGTGTGTGTCTGGTTGTGTATTTTCACCATCACCCAAGGGAAAATTCTCAGAATTGGTACAAAATGTCATTTTGTCACTGCAGGCCATCATGCAGCAAACAAAAGCAGACACACACATGGAGTTGCACACAATAAAGTCAAATAAAAACACAGCTGGCTTGTTCAAACCCCAGACAATTGGTTTTGTTGCAGGATAAACATTTTTATTCAATGCCGGTACCAGCTGTGTTCAGGTCGTTTTCATAGTGTTTATATACTTTTCTGTTCACATTTGGTTTGTTACATTTGGAGCACCTCAGGGATGCAAACTCCTGCTTTCTGTTCAAGCAAATACTTATGCGAAAAAGGCTCCAGATGACTTGGATGAGGCAGTTTGACTGTGTGTTGACATTGCAGTGAGCATCCATTTCAGACAGCTGAACACATGAGACAAGCTCAAAAGCGGTGGCAATGGATCGCCCATTCGAAAGCAAGGGAAAGATGCCTGCAGCTTTACTTTTGGCCAACAATTTGGCAGAAACAACACATATAAAATCTGCCTGCTGCTGCGTCACCACCGCCGGCGCTCCAGGTAGCAAGTTCATAATCATTACATTACCACAATCAAGTTCTGCAAAGTGGCTGTTCATGATCTGAATACGCAATGTGATCTGGTCTCTCAGCAGGAGTCAAAACTAAATATGTCTACTTCCTGGGGGTTGGTGTAAAAAATGCAGAACAAAAATTGGTCTGCGTTTATCCTCAGTTTGTTATCTCTGCAATGTCAGTCAGAATGCTGAAGATCCAAGGACTTGAGTCATTCTTTGTGAGTGAAAAGAGTGGAAAAACGGCTAGATAGCAAAAGTAGTTGATTAAATATTGAGTTTAATGGTTAGAGAGGTTGCTGCTGTACATGACTGGGATAACGGTTACAGCAGACAAAGCTTTTATGCTCAAATAAATGCTGCTGAATGAACACTGTCTATGGGTTTTCAGCATTGAAATACTAACATAATTAATATTCACAGTCTTTATCTTTCACTATCCTTGAGAGAGAGAAAGGCTATAATCTTTCATTTAAGGAAGATGCAAGATACACTTAAAGCTGCATTACTGTATTGTAATATTTGCTGTCTATTTGCAATATTTTATCATTTAAAAGTGATCTCTTGGGAAGCAAACAAATAAGAGGCAAGAGCAGACTCAGATCAGTCTGATCAGACCAGAACATTGGATGGAGTTGCTCTGATCTCTGTTACATTTAACAACTTGTTGAATTTGTGGTCTATGTTGTTATTCCTTCAGTTCAAAATGTAGTAGTAGTAGCGGCCAAAGATACGAAGACCAATTGAGCCAAATTTGTCACATTTGGCTGTGAAGTTGCCATTACCCACATTGTCACACTGTGTTTATGATGCAAAAGCCCTATATGTGCACTGAATGCAGGACGTTGCATCAACATTGGCAGCATCTGTATGTGTGTGGACACATGAACCCAGTAGAGTTTCATGGTAGAGACTGCATCAATGCTGTCAGATTGCGAGTAGCATAATTTTGCATGTTAGTCAGATAAAGTGATTTATTGAAACTAAAACACCTCCACAGGATTCATATTAAGGCTTCATGTCAAGACGAGCGTGTTAACATATTCATATGTGTTAATTAATGCTTTAACTTCGTTGATTAATAGCTCCATCAACGGAACTGGCTTTTTTTTCATGACGTACATCATAGTGATCAGTGCAGGATATTAAACAGATCAAGTGGTTCTTAAACACTTGTCTATGTTTTATGTTATACCTATATCAAAATATACATATCAATCAAATGTCTATGTTTGATATGTATATTTTGTTGCTCCTGGCTACACGAGGCAGTTCACAGCTAAACAGAAGACTACACAAAGAAAATTTTACTTTTCTTTTGAGAACACTTCCTCTTTTTTTATCTTTTTGCAAGCCTTTTAATGGCAACACCACCGTCTCGGATTTATTCAACACCACTACTGCCTGAGATTCCCCATTAGAAATCTGTCATAGATTTAAAGCATTTTGAACGCAAAGGGACAAAATGTGAGGAATAGTGTGCTGTCAAAGACCTGTCATTGTTCACAGTAGTTAATAATAAATTGCACTGCAGTTTTATTTATTGAGTTGCAGATCGGGTGAGGTATATAGTGGCTGAATGATATCGTAAAACATAACATCAATAGTGATAAAAAAGTGAGAGTAAGAGTTTAAGTTTATAGTTTGCAGTTATAGACTGTAGGTAGACAATATATTTTATCCATAATGAACAAGAGAAACTGTGCAGCACAAGACAATAGCCAGCCTAATTTGTCGGGTGAAGTGGTCGTCACACACGCACACACACACACACATTTAACAGACACATTACCAACATTACATTCGACTATTACAGTCGAGCCCCGAACACCCACAGGGATCAGTGTCTCCCGGGAAAGTGATGGATCTAAAGTGAGCATATCACACAGATTTAAACATTAATATCAAAAGCACAGCTGTGTAGTCTAAGTATGCAAAATACACACCCATACACGCACACTTACACAAACACATGCACGCAAAAACACACACAAGTCACAGCCTTTGAAACATTCAGGGGCTCATTTTTAAGAAGCAACATATTTTATTATAGCCTTTTCTTCCTCTCCCCTACTGATACGGCATTCTCCCATGACAATATGCTTGCAGAGTAAGCAGATGTCGTGACAAATTCGAAGACTGTGGTTGTGTGGGAAAATGCGCACAAATGCATGTAAGTGTTTTTCATCATTTTTGTATTCTGATAGCAGATAACCAGTGAGGTTGCCATCGTAGTCTTTAGTAGCACCAACAAACAAGTTGACACCATCTTATTAAATGCTTTGAATGAAGACAACCACCCGTGCTGTTGCTACAGTAACTGGTATTGAATTGCTGTCATTACATGAAAAAAAGAAAATAAAGTTGAGTCAAAATTTCAGTTTGCAGTTGGGCAATTTACCTTACTTTCTCAAGTTTTGGCCTCGAGTTTATACAATTTAGAGTTTTTACTTTTGTTAATTAATTCTCAGTTATATTAACTCTTATCTGTATGCTGTATCCAATTTTCAGCTTAGAAAGCTTAGCTTGACTTCCACCCCCACTTTTATGATTTGTTGTGTCAAGTCTGATCCCTCACGGTCTCCAATTTCCATTAATTACGACTGTTGTTGTACTCTTAGGATTCAAGTGGCTGAAGTGGATACCTATCTTTATTACAGTTTGCACTGTTTTCATTTTTTTATGAGAGAGGATCACCAGACTCCTCACCTCGTCTGAAATGTATAAGAGAAAACAGCCTCCAGCATGTGTCTTCATGCTATGAAAAATATATTTCTGGACCACTTTAACCTTTATGCAACGCATGCAGAGGATTATATCCTAATAAGCTTGCAAATAAAATGCAAAATAATTTGATGAGTTAACAATCAATTGCATATTTTGTCATCATTCTGAAAGTAATAACTGAACAATTTAAACAGACTCATCTAATCACGCAGAGTTAATTTAATAGATGTAACACACACAGTGAACTCTCATAAATGGTTTACCTGCAATCCACAACTACAGCAGACAAAAGCTCCAGATCAGAAGCAGCTCATCACTTGCTCCTGTGATCAACAGCTGCTATGTGCGATCTGTTCAAAGACAGGCTAAATATCTAGCTGTTTTAGGGACAGGTCAGTGAGCTATGTATCAAACTACAGCCAATGAGAGCAGACTCTCCTCTGTTATCCATAGCAACTCCCTGAACCCAGTCTTATCACGCAGACGTCTGGTAACCTTGTTGTCCTTGCTGAACCACAATATGAGCAGGTGCCTATACGTTTTCAATGCAAACATATTCTGCATGTGTATCTTAATCAATTATCACACCCACATTCTTTCCTTTTTCTACTTTAATCTTAACTGCAAGTCAGTGCACAAACAACTTTAATTGCATCATTTCCCATTAGTTGTATTTTTGACATTTTAAATAAATCAATCCCAGATAAATCATCACTCCTCGTCCGGAACAGATCATGCAATATTCAAGACAAAAGTTGTTGACCTCCCAACTCCCTGTGTTTTTGTGGGTATCATGGATGAATACCAACGCGTCTATCTGTATGCCCCCCTAGCTCTCCACAAACATCAACGCTTCCTCACTTTGTAGAAATGGCAGTGCTGGTGGTACATTTAGTTTCTTTGTTAAGGTTTATGTTTCTGCTTGTGTTGTTTCAGTTTGCAAAAAGACTCACCTGCCACATCCACACTGATGCACTGTGTATCCAAACCTGGTCCCAGTTGGTCCGTAATATATCAGACATCATGCTGTCTAATATAGGAGCGTCAAACATATTATCATTAGCAACATCCAATAATACCAAATACCACAACATTTACACATATCAGCCAATTGGGCACATTCAAGCATGGGTTATGCCTTTACTATCATTAAAGGCATAAAAAATCCCCCAAAAATACATTAAAAAACAAAAAACAACTCATTAATGTGGCTTTGTAGTGGATTTTTTGATGCTTGTATATCTTGTCTCATGTTCCTACTATTTCCAAATATAGTACATGACTTGCTCACAGCCTCTTGTTATGGTTATTTACCTTTCTTCCTGGCTGCAGAGCAAATGAAGTGTGGCTTTGTCACACAAGACAGACAGAACCAAAGCTTCTCCTAGGGCTGCAACCAGCAATTATAGATTATCGATTTAGCGGTTGATTATTCTTGATTAATCAATAAGTTGCTTAATGTTATAAAATGGTGAAAAATGTTGACCAGTCTCTCAAAACCCATTAAATCCTCAAATGTCTCATTTTGTCCACAACCCACAGATATTCACTTCACTATGACAGATGGGCAACAAAATCAAAGAATTTGGACATTTTTTCTTAATGACTCAAAACAATGAATCAGTGAGTAAGTAGTCAAGTAGCAGCTGATTAATTTTACATTTTTACAATAAAATGCAAAACTAATGAATCTGTAGTCTTCATATCAAATTACTGAGCCGCTGTGTTACAGTTACAGCCAAGTGCTACACTTGACCACACTTTGTCATTTAGCCTATACCCTTGTATGGTCCTCAACATCCTTGTCATCATCATCTTGTCATGCTACACACAATTTGATCAGAAAAGACTGTCTTCTCCAATTTTATTTTATATTTTGACATTGTATGTCAGTGAATAATCATCTGCTGTGCTGCATGAGTTTAATGTATTTTTGCAGTGAGCGATGATGTCAGAGCACAGACACCAAATATCAGCTCTTTGCATGTTATCCAGTTGTATAATTATGTGTTCAACGTGACTTTGCTGACTGAAGTTGCTTTATTTTTCTTTGGACTTTGATTTTCTTAGAAATTATTCCTCCCTCTTCCCTTTTCCACCCCCCCCCATTCTCCTCTGACTCAGACAAACACACACAGAGGCACTCAGCAGGGGGCGAGACATTAAGTTGCAACATTTCAAATGTGGCTCAGCATCTTTTTCAACAACATGTCACTTGAACAAAACTGTTTCTGAGAGGGAGGGACTTTATCCCCCACCTAAAAAAAAAAGAAAAAAAGCATTGTGGGAGCACTTTGGGTTTTGTAACAGGAAAAGACACAGAAACTTCTGTGCGCAGTAAATGTATGGCTAGACTGCTGGTGCAAGGAGAAAACTCTTATATCTCATTATCAGTGTGTAATTGCACTAAAATGAATGTTGACTAATGAAATAAATGGGACAAAGCTAGATATCAGATCTAGAGTATTAACTGTAATTCAAACATGACAGCTAATATTTGAACAAAATCGTGACAGAATAAATAAAAATCACACTTTAATCCAGATTAATCATCAACTCGCCTACAGGCTTGTGGAGTGGTGGTTTATTGCAGATATTTCTACCTGGTGCAAATCAGGACGTGATCCAGCAAAGTCCTGGTTACTTAACTTCTTTTCCTCTGAGACAAGTCTTAGTCACTGTCGGAAGATGATCCGTCGTGCATGTCCTCCACGCCTGCCCACCACACATCAGTCAAACTGGGCACCTCTCCACGTCCTCACATCACTCAGTTTTCGCAGCATTACTGATGTCAGCTGTACATACACATACGTACAAAAGCAGCTTCTAAAGAATGTCCGCATTACACCGAATACCTTTAATACAGAGTATCTGTACTATCTGTGGTAGCATAAATCTCACAGACACGTATCTCAAACCATGGGCACTTTAAACAAAACTGTCTGATAGCCAGATACCACTGGAGGTAAGTAGGAAAATATGTCTGTGTCAATAATGCATGTGTTTGAGAATCTGCTGCCCACTCCTACTTGCACATCAGGACAGTAGTAATTTTGTAGATTGGTGCTTAAATGTCATCCCCCTCGTGCACTGTATCTAAGAAAAGACATACAATATAGAGCTAATTGCAGGATCATTCTCCGCCAAACACTCTCAAATAAATTCACTCGTTGAAGAGGACCTGGGTGGGACTTTGGCGCTGCACTCAGAGTCTCAGTTTGCTCTGCAAGGCCAGTGTTTGGTGGATTAAGATCGGAGGAAATTGATGATGTATCAGATCTCTTCCAAGCTTTTAAATACACAATGAAATTGAATCAGCCCCACGGATATAAACGAGATCCTGTTTTAAGATAGAAACCGTTGTTGAAAGTTGTTTTGCAGGGTCTATTGTTGTATTGGAGATAGACTATAATTACAAGACGCCATTATTCAAACTGGATCTATTATCCACTGAGAAGCTTAAATTTTGCATGTACTTATAAAGGAAAAGAACAGTAATTCACATAATTTATAGCCACAGAGGATGAGGCAATAAAGTCGCAGCCATTAAATAGGGTTTTCAGAGATGAAATTAGTTTTCATGCAATTATGACTCTCCCCTAATTCTTGACACACAGGCACCGAGCATGAAGAGGGGGAGGTGCTGTGCATCATAGAGACACACACGCATACACATGCACACACACACATGCACGCACACCTCCACAGACACCCACGCACATACACACATCGACACAGAAGTGCACACGTGCAAACGTGCTGTTAGTTGTTAGTACCTTGTCGTCACAGGAAAATGTTGTTAATTAAAAGTGGATGTGATGTTTATTAAGATTGCTAGCAAGACATCCGCCCACGCGTCCTCAATCCTTTTTCTTAACTTCATTAGCTCGGTCCAACACTCACAGCTCGGCAAGCACACTGTAAATGATTGCTTTCTCACTAGCCGTGTGTCTCTGCACTTTTGCACAACCTTGCAGGCGAGAGATTTTGAAATGTATGAAAGTGAGCTTATTCTCATTACATTACTTGAAATCTTGCACTTTCACATGTGCATCTTCGTATATGTTTATGTGGGCCTGGGTGTGCACGTCTATCTATTTGAGCAGTAGGCAGACACATGGGCTTGTGCGTCTGCACGCGTAAGTGTGAAGGTCCTTTGATTGAAGATGTCAAAGGTGGCTGCCCACGCAGCAATTAGAGGTGCTGGGAGAGTGTGCGAGTGTGTATGTATGTAATGTGATTGTGGTTTCTCTGAGGGAGTTTTTAATAGAGGTGCAGAGACAGATGGCACGCATTCATTACAGCATGACAGGTTAACACATCTGAAAAGCTGCTCTTCCTATCTGTCTGTCCCTCTCAATCAAACTTTCTCCAACCCTTTCTTTTCTCACCATGCGCCCCATTGCTTACTAATGCAAAGCCTCAATCAATGCATCAGGTTAAGACAAAAGACCCACAACTGCCGAACAGGTCTTGTATCATTTTCTCTTTTACTGGAGGGAAGCATTATAACCAGATACTGGTACAGCACATATTCCACACAAAACACTCATACCCCACTTCAACACAGAAATAGGTTTCAGTTCTAAATGTATCTTCTGCTATGGAGAGGGGATATCACTTGCACAAGGGAAGCTGTGTAGAATCTCTAATGCAGTCCAGAACCAGAATACCTCAATCGGGGAGTTGAAATATTAAAACTACAATTCTACCATGGAAAAAAACTTATGAAAACTCCTGAAATATATGAGATTTTGTCCATTCCCACCAGCCCGTCCGCCCCTGTGCTCCAATTTCCTTTCAGGAGAGATTGAAAAGTCTCTTAGAGTCTTCCATCTCATTTCTACGCCTGTCAAAGATCTCTACGGTGGAAAAAAAAAAAAGGGAGGAGAGTGCTAAGAAGGGTGCGTATAGATCAAACACTTTATAATGTAGTCCAATGAAGCTGGGAACTCCGAACGCCATTACCCGCAATGACACGCTGCCAAATCACCATCAGAACCTCCCTGTCAGCTTTTAAGGAAATAGACTAAATTTTTATAGAAAAAAAAAGACGGCTTTTGACAGTCAAGGGGTGTGGTGGAAGAAAAGGAGACCACTGAGAAATAAAGTGATGGGGAAAAGGAGGGAGAGAAAGAAGGAGAATGGGAGGAGGAGGCTCGAGATAAGATGAAAAGGTGAGAGGTAATTGCCTCTATTATATGAAAGAAGGGAAAGATGTGGGGGGGGTGGGGGTGGGCGAGATATTAAAGTCGCACCGTCCAGCTTCAAAAGGTCACCTGTGATGTCTATGCAGCTGCCACGAACGCACAGCTGTACTGTACACAGCGAGAAGGCGGCGGAAAGTTTTTTCGCTTGCTTCAGTGATTTCGCCAACCGCCGTCTATAAACACAGCGTCCACATAGTTTTGCCCACACACAGGCCGCGTCGTGTCAAATGTGAGCTCGGTGTTATTCCCCTTGTACCCTGACATAAAAAAAAAAAAATGCAATTTTCTCTCTAAATGGAGAGAGAGCTAAAAAAAAAAAAAGGCGAAATGAGCATCAGCCTCGGCGGTAGCAGTTGCCTCTGACCTATCTGTGTCTCTCCACTCTATCGGTCTTGTATCTCTGATGCCTGAATGCATAAGTGCCTAACCTGTCTTCACATCTGTCTTGCTTGCTCAGCTGCCCTCCACCCCTGCTTTCACTCACAAGACCCAGAGGACGTTTATCAGCACGTCTTTCTCTGTTTTCTTATCTGCCTTTACTTTGCTCTCCCCGTTAAGATCTCCCATGCTACACCGCTCAGGGTCGTCAGCGTTTCTCCGTCACCTCCGTGTTGCCCCCGCAGCTAAAAGAATTGGCATCGCTCGCTTCATTCATCAACCTTTTCGCCTCCGTCATTGCCCTCGTTCCTTCCCCACTGTCCTGCGCCTCTCCTCTCCCCCATCATATTACTCCGCGTTTAGAGGAAGAAGAAGATCCCCCTCTCTCATCTTTCCTTCTCTCTGTCCACTTCACCTCATCCCATCCTCTTAAATCCCCCATTTCCTTCTTAAATCTCTCCTTTCATCGCCCATTTAGTCCCGCTCAAATCCTCCCTTTTCTCCCTCCGCTTCATCTCTCCCTCAGCTCTACTATCCCTTCCAAACTTTGCCCTCCTTTTCCTCTCTTCTTTATTTAGTCACCCCCTCTCTCCCTCCCCCCAACTTCACTCGCTCGCGCACACTCCCTCCCCGCTCCTCTCATTGCCCGCTCCCAAGCGCTGCGCTCGACTCTCTCTTCCTTCCTATTCCCCCCTCCCCGTGCTCCCTCTCTTTCACCTGCCGCAGTGCTGCCAGTGAGGCTGTCTGCGAGATAAGCAGCCCCAGTGTAGAGCCATCAGGTTCCTGACAAGATACAGCCCCACGTGTTCAGGCATGACCCACAGCCAGGCTGCCATTGAACTTGTCAGACAGGGACGGGCGGCTCAGGGCACAAGATGGCTGCTGGCGGACGACGTGGACCTCGCAGAGGGGACCGTTTAAAGTATGAATTGTTGTTTAGACACACTGGAGAGGTTTGACCTTGTCCACCTCGAGCATGCTGTCAAGAGTTGTAGACTGGATAAGGTTGAGCAGGGGGCAGACAGAGGGAGCGTTGGGCAGTGACAAAAGCACAAGCACTGGATGCAGTTGTACTAACACGCTCACTTATACACATAGAGACAAGAAAGAAAAATCACAAATTATACTCAGTAAAAGGATATGACAGATAATAGCCCACAACCAGAGACTTGACAAGGCTTACGCGTACGTAGGAAATAATCGCACATACGTTTCATATTAGAAAAAGTCATCATCATTCTCACAGCAAACACATCCGCCCATACACATCCACCCCTGAATACCTAATCAGCCGCCCACTTACAATCACACACACGCGCGCACTCACGCACACACGCTTGCGCACACACACACACACACACCAGAGTCCCTGTGGGCCTGATGGCGCTGCGTTTGTCTTGTAGTACGGCCTGTGGCTCTTACCAATTAGCAGAGCAGAAGAGAGAGATTTAAAACACGATGACACCATGGTGTTTTTTATCCCACAGGCCACTAAGGCCCCAGAAGCACGGATCACAAGTGATCAGATCACATCAAAGTGCTAGCACAGGCCACGTGGCACACACACACACACACACACACATACTGTACTTACCTCTACAAACACACACAGGCAGACAGAACAGACACGGATACACAAACTGTAAATAAAGGGTGACTGCAAACAAAACAGATCAATGGATACAGAGATATTAAGAGTATAGTATGTCAAATACAATAGAAATTTAAAATTAATATTGAATATAATTATTATATTGAGTAAGCTGGGGAAAAAATGGTGTGCCGTTGCATTATGAACAAAAAGTAAAGCATTTTTTAAATTAACACTCAATTAATAAAGGTGCTGTTTGGAGTCAAGGACCATGCCAGCTGCAAACAAGATGAAAAAAACCCAAGGCACTCTAAGTGTGATAGAAACCTTTTATATTACAGCCAACACATTTCTGAAGAAAGCCTTGCTGAAGCAAAATACAAACACA
>JBCAUF010000134.1:15584781-15596097 GCA_038406115.1 Haemulon aurolineatum
GTGAAACTCATCATTTTGTTTTAAAGACATATGGTAAACAAAGACAGCCACAGTTTATTGATTTATAGATGACACAGGGCTTTCAAGATGTCACAGGACAAAACAAAGTTGACAGTAAGACCAGCCTCGACCTCTCAGTTCACAGGAAATCCACTGTGACAAACAACCCCTCACACTACTGCAGAGCTAAACATGAAACGGACTGAAACTGCAGGTTAGTGCACAGCTTCACTGTTTCTAGTTCAGCTCACTGTAGGAAATGTATAAACACTATAAATCTGCAATGACTGTTGAGTTTAGAGGTGTTAAAGCATTTGCTGCAGAGTCAGAATTAAGCACGTCTACATCCACCAAGTTTGTGACGTCTTATCTGTGACCAAAACATAAAATATATATTGCGTCTACATGCTCTGGGTGCGAGTATAGTTTCATTGAGTATTAGTGAGGTGATAATAACAATGCACTCTGTATTTGCATTCTTGTAGCTAAATAACAAACATGAACCTTTTGACTGTTACAGTTACTCATACAAGTAATTGTCATGTAGAAATTCCTCCAATAAGGATTGTTTGGTCTCTGAAAATCTGAGTATGATGTACCAACTTTTGTTGTTTTTGAACATTTTAGTTAAATTTGGCAGACCAGAACAAGATCACTTGAGCCATATACTGTATGTCAATTGGGTAAGCTTTGATAATTTGCTTTCTTTGTATGAGTAATTGTTGTAATTGGAAGTGACAACTAACAAAGTTATCACTTGTAACAAGAGCGGCGGTCTCTTTTGTCTTATCAACAGCTGATACTGGAAACCTTACCCTGTTCCATCTTTCAGAATGGCAGAGGCTGCATAGTAACAATAAACTCAAAATTTGCAGTCAATTATGCATCATAGTTATAAGTGGATTCTTTATGTCTTTTGTCAAATTCAAAGAATCCCACTCTACACTTGACAAACATGCACACATTTCTCTAATTGGAGGACTGGCTATTTCTTGTACATAGTATATGCATCCGAATCTCCAAGTTAACTCCGGCCAGATACTAAACGTCCTTCAAGGGATCTACAGTTACTACTACTTTACCCAATCACTACCATATAAAGAGTCACATTTTATCTGATCGTATGTGTTGTGTCCTGTTCATGGAGGAAACATCATGTCACACAGCATTGCACCAATAGAAAACAACCACAGAAGAAAATGTTACACTTGACGAGCCAATCACCACATATACTTCCTTTAATGGAAAAGTCTGTGAGTTAATCTGTGAGACTTGTGTCACTACCTGTTCACTCTCCGCCATCTTCACACATGGATAGGCCGCATATGTTTCTGATTGTTCTCCTGGGTAATTATTTTGATGAAAAATGTGTATGATTTAATTTCAATTGTTCTGTTCAATTTAGAGAATAATTCATTGTTGCTGTGCTGAGCAGGAACCTGGACCTGCTGTACAGTGAAAACCTGTAACAATGAGCACATTTCAAACTGCTTTTTTGAATGCGATTGTATTCCAGGGGTCATTTCTTACAATCTAGATGGGATTTCTGGATCAGTGTTGGACGTGGCAGTCAGACCAGGAGACAACATCACACTCTACTGTGACTGCAAGTTATCAACCCCTGGAGTATACATAGTGTGGTACAGGAACTGCACTCATGAGAACCAGCCTCCCTTTGCCCTTACAATCAGCTTTAAAATGGAACAAAGTCATAACCCTGAGAATTTGCTACGTTTTTTCACTCGTTTTGAATTTGTGAAAAACTTTTCTTCTAATTCCTATGACCTGCTGATCATGAACATCACTGATTCAGATGAAGGACTCTATTATTGTGGAACTGAAAGGATGAAAGTGGAGGAAAAAAAATGCATAACTCCTGGATCTGATAAAACGTATGGCAACATCACAACAAGGATCACAATCAGTAAGTATTCTGATCTACAATGGTGTTGTGCCTAAAATATCAGTGCAAATGTAGTTTCAGTGAGTGTAATAATTTGACCAAGTCATCATCACAGAGTAGAAAAATACGCCAAGATATTGTGCAATTAAATTAATGATCAAGAAGGTGAACCAGCAGAAAGTATATTACATAACTACACATCACCAAATTGTTTAATCATTTTCACAAATATTTTTTGGCAAGTCAGGGGACCTCATGTATCTGAGGTATTGTAATAATTATCCTTGAAAAAAGCTCAATATTTTTCTCATGTATTTTTATGCACAGTGAGTTTTGCGATAATTTGAAATTAGGCTCAAACAGGGTTAAAGTTGCACATTGCACTTATTGCTGGAATGAGTTGAAAATCCAATGAACTTGAGACAGTATTCAAATGAGAATGGATATTTCTTCAAAGGCAATTATAAAATGGGATGAGAGTTGAGAAAAATCTGCCAACATCAGTGTCTCTATGAAGAATTGAAGAACACTGAACACAGAGCAAATAATTCTGGCAATGCAGAAAAAAAATGATAAATGAAAACTTCACTTCTCCTCTGCAGTTCATTTAAATCCCACTGTGTATTGTGATTTTAATGACAGGATAGCTGAAGAGAGACAGGAAATGGGAGGCAGAGAGGGGGGAGTGACACACAGGAAAGGACCATCCGATGTGGGATTCGAACCGGGGTCGCCTTGGAAAAATCTATGTTTCTTGGCTCTTCGGGTCGTAGAGCAACTATTACACGTTCATGTTGACATTTTTGTAATCATCATTTGTATATCAGGGGTTAATGACGACTCCAGTGGACCTCGCGACCATGAGACTCGACAAGACTGTGGTGTGTGCTGGAAGCTGCTGTTCTCACTGTGTCCAGCTTTTGCTGTTCTCTCCTTTCTCCTCTCGTCTCTTGTGGTTTATCACCTCTGTCATAAAAAAGGTAACCAACACATATCTCACGTTTTAAGGTTGATGTGCTAAAGCTAGGGTAGGTAACACTGGGAAAAACTTGCAAGAAAAGGCTATACTTTGAAATACACACATGCATACATAGTCAATCACGCCATGTTACAGTGAGAGCATGTTGTTGTTGGACAACTTAATTTATTGGGGGCTATTAGGACATGATGAGAAATTCAACCAATATGATGAGTGGGGAAATTTACAATGCTGCTGCAGCAAAGAGGACAGTGAGAAACAGAGGTAGGAATCAATAAGCTACAAATTAATATACATAGATAATATACAGTATATAAACACTATATATAAGAAACAAAACAGATGACAACAAAAACTACTGTAGATACATATACATTTTATTTCATAGGCGCCTTTCTGTCACTCACGGACACCTTACAAATAGTGTGAAGTAAACAGTAAAATAAAGAAAAAAGAAACATAAAAGTATACAACATTAAAAACAGGTTACAGCAAGACAATGCAACTGAGTCAGTCAGATGGAAAAGGCAACCCTAAACAGGTGGACTTGAATTGTGAGAGTGAGTTTATGTTCCTTATGACAGGCAGTAAAGAGTTCGAGAGCTGGTGGTGAGACAAGTGGAGGGGACAATCAAATGAATAGTAGTTAACAGTGTTTCAGAAACACATTACCTACCCTAACTTTAATGTCATAAATATCCTTAATAATAAATCCAAAAAATCCACTTGAATAGCAAAGAAATACGGATTCAGATCAGTCTTCTTATCTAATTTGCTCATTTCAGCAGCTAAAGAACCACCAGGTGATCAGCGAACACCTGAAACTCGTGAAAACACAAGACTGAATCAGGTAAGCATAACATTAAATGACATTCAATCACTACATGATGATCACGATTCTGAACAGCAAATGTCAAATCTTAGGACGATGATGTGTGCTACACTGCACTGGAAATCCATCAAGCCTCACAGAGACCGAGGAAGAAAAAAGGCCAGAGTTCTGACTTCAGCACCTATGCCGCCATCAATACCTCGAGGATGTAGAGGGCCTAAAAGAAAGGAACAAGCTAAATAAATGGAATAATTAATTTGTAGGGAAAAAGACCATTCTGTTACTCATCTTCTTTATTCAAAGCTGAGCAATGATGATTGTTATCTACGACATGATATGTACGAAAATTGCTAAGCATTCAATTTTAGTTTGTTTTAAGGTGGAAAGTAATGATATTCTTGAAATGTTTTTACTGAACGCTTTCTGTGTGACCTCTCCTTTGAGGATAAATATAATTGTTGGATAAAGTTCTGTTCTTTACATCAGTGAATTCAGAGGAGATGGAGATGGGGTTTTTTTTCTCCAACAGACAGTGTTTACAATGTTTTTAATTGTGTCAGATTGTTCACTCCAAAAAAATGCCATGACATGAATTACAGTGTGAATCAATTCATTCAAAGCTGTAAAAATAGAATTAAAAAATCACTTCAATCCCTCCAGAGTGGAAAACGGCTTATTCTTGTTGATTACAGGGCAGCTTCAGGTTCACCATCTTTGATTGAAATCGATCTGTAACATTTCATCATGGTTGTGAAGGCTGCTGTCTGTAACTGTCATGATATCGGTTAGATCAATGTTTTCAGGCAATTTCCTGTTTTATCTCCAGTTAGGCATCAGTCCCAACTCCTTCACCAGTAAAGTTTGATACAACTCGATGTTTGTTATGTTGGAGCTCATCCTACAGCATAGAACAAAAGGCCAAGCTGACTACAGTTTTGTGTTCTTACTTATGCTTATTTGTGTAAGGATGGTAATGCCACAAAGTTCCCAAGACGTTACAGGGTTGACAATACAGCACAGACTTGACAGTAAAGACAACCACGACCACTTCTTATCAGATGAGAGGAAACCCGCAGAGACAAACAGCCCCTCATACAACTGCAGAGCTAAACATTCAGACAGACTGAAGCTGCAGGCGAGTGCACGACTTCATGTTTCGGTTCACTAAAATGGCTTTATCAGTTCACTGTATTACGTGTTCACATGGTATAAATCATCACTGACTTGAGCTGGGAGGTGTTGAGGCACCAGAGCCCGAATTTAGCAGCTCTGCAACCACCACAGCTTCATCTGGATGTACGGTGTATTTCTGACATCATATCTGTGACCACAACTTAAGATACCGTACATAGTCTATTGTGTATACATGCACTGACTGTGAGCGTGGATACAACAAGTCTTAGTGAAATGATAATTAAGACACACTTCCTTTGCATCCTTTTGTCTAAATAACAAACAAGTTGTGGATGTTTTAAAATACATTTAAAATTTAAATAGATGAAGCATTTGCACTAAGGTTAGGGTTGGTAGTTCTAGAGAGCTAGCAGGAGAGCTAACAAGATTTGAAAGTGGCCCGTCCTCTAAGTTACACCCCCTGTCGTTGGTAACTTCCGTGTCCGTCACGTGATGTGGTGGATACATTTTTTTCAGCGTCACAAACCCCACAAAATGACTCGTTTCACCATCAGAATTTAATTTGTTTGGCCCAATAACATTTGGAAAGTCCAGGAGAGCTGTAAGTGACAGAGGGAGGCGTAGGCAGAACTAGACATGAAGGCATCTGATTGGTTTTCTGAGAGTGCACCGCGGGGCGTTCATTGGTCAGAGTTTTATCGGTCCTACAGCTGCCACAGAGGTCTGATTTTTTTTGTTTCCTTTTTCTGAATTCATAATGTATTGACTACTGTTAGGATAGACAGACCATTTCACCCAATATAGCAAAAAGTGTTTCTGAACAAAGTTACCTACCTTAACTTTAATTAGAACAACTCAAACTACTGCATCCGTATACAATCATTGTTCTGAACTACAAATGTCAAATCTAATCTTTCTTTGTATGAGGAATTGTTTTAATTGGAGGTGACTCCTAACAAAGTTATCACTTCTAACAAGAGCGGCGGTCTCATCAACGGCTGCTACTGGAAACCTTACCCTGTTACATCTTTCAGAATGGCAGAGGTAACATAGGCATAGTAACAATAAATTCAAAATTTGCAGTCAATTATGCATCATAGTTATAAGTGGATTCTTTATGTCTTTTGTCAAATTCAAAGATAAGAATTCCATTCTACACTTGACAAACATGTACACATTTCTCTAATTGGAGGACTATCTATTTCTTGTACATAGTATATGCATCAGAATCTCCAAGTTAACTCCGGCCAGATACTGAACGTCCTTCAAGGGATCTACAGTAACTACTGCTCTACCCAAACACTACCACATAAAGAGTAACATTTTATCTGATCATATATGTTTGTGTCCTGTTCATGGAGGAAACATCATGTCACACAGCATTGCACCAATAGAAAACAAGCACAGAAGAAAATGTTCCAGTTTACGAGCCAATCACCACATACTTCCTTTAATGGAAAAGTCACAGATGAAAAGAGTTCATCTGTGAGACTTGTGCCACTACCTGTTCACTCTCCGCCATCTTCACACATGGACGTGCCACGTGTGTTTCTGGTTGTTCTCCTGGGTAATTATTTTGATGAAAAATTTGGATGATTTAATTACAATTGTTCAGTTCAATTTAGAAAATAATTCATTGTTGCTGTGCTGAGCAGGAACCTGGATCCGCTGTACAGTGAAAAGCTATAACAATGAGCACATTTCAAATTGCTTTTACGATTGTGATTGTATTCCAGGGGTCATTTCTTACAATCATGATGGGATTTCTGGATCAGTGTTGGACGTGGCAGTCAGACCAGGAGACAACATCACTCTCTACTGTGACTGCAAATTATCAACTGGAGTATACATAGTGTGGTACAGGAACTGCACTCATGAGAACCAGCCTCCTTTTGTCCTTAGAAGAAAGAACGCAAGACCGTGGGACATGACTGAATCTCATTTTTATTTTGTGAGAAACTTTTCTTCTGACTCCTATGACCTGCTGATCATGAACATCACTGATTCGGATGAGGGCCTCTACTACTGTGGAACTGAAGAGAAGAAAGTGGAGAATAAAAATTGCATCACTTCCAAAAATATTTACGGATATGGTAACATCACAACACGGATCATTTTCAGTAAGTATTCTGTTCTATGATGTCATCGTGCTTAAAATATTGGTGCAAGTGTGGTTTCAATGATAGTAATCGTTTGACTAAATGGTCATCATACAATAAGAAAATGTGCCTCTTCACTTAAATTAATGATCACAAGGGTGAGCCATCAGAAAGCCATCAGAAAGTCTGTCACTTAAAGGAGCACATGTATTGAAGATTATGTGGATTAGTAAAATGGATAATAATTATTATAAATAATTTTTGCCAAACCAGTGACCTCATGGAACTGTGTTGTAAATTATCCTTAAACATGCATCTAATATTTTTCAAGTGTATTTTTACGCATAGGGAGTTCTGCTAAATTTTCCATTTGAAATCTGAGAGAAAAGGCTCAAATGGTGTTAAAGGTTGCACATTGCTCATGACGAATGGGATGAGCGCTCAGTTAACAGGAAGGTCAACATTCTTTCTCTTGGGAGAACAAATAATAATGGTAATGCATTTTTTTCTCCTCAATGAAAACTTAACGTCTCCACAAACTCCTATGGATTTAATTTTGATACAACAAAGTATTAATTATCGTGGTGCTTTCTTGTATACATAAGCATACAATGCGCTCTACAAAATAAAAAACAATCATGTTTTCAAGTTGACATTTTTGTAATAATCAAGTGTGTATCAGATTTAATGGAGCTAACCGACACAACTTTGTTTTTGATCCAGAGTCTGGTGAGCCTTGTGACCATGAGACTGACTGTGCTGTGTGCTGGAAGCTGCTGTTCTCGCTGTGTCCAACTTTTGCCGTTTTCTCCTCTCTCTTCTCGTCTCTGGTGGTTTATCACCTCTGTCATAAAAAAGGTAACATTTAATGTCGGAAATGTATTTAAATCACAGAGAAGTTGTATGAATTTGGTTGTACCTTGATGCTATATTTATTTCTGCAGCTAAGGAACCTCCAGGTGATCAGCGGAAACCTCAAAGTCAAACAAAACTGAATCAGGTAGGTGTAGCACTGGAGTGTAAAGCATCATGACATTAAATCACTACATGATGATCATGATTCTAAACAGCAAATGTCAAATCTTAGGATGACGATGTGTGCTACGCTGCACTGGAAATCCGTCAAGCATCACAGAGACCAAAGAAGAAGAAAACCCAGAGTTCTGACTTCAGCACCTATTCTGCCATCAATACCACACGGATGTAGAGGATGTAAAACAAAGGATAATGATGATTAATAATGAATCATATATAGTCATGTTAGAATTTACATATTAAAGCAACATTGCAGAGTTTTTCAACCTTAAAATAGTGTTTCCAGACTCATTGCCATGGTAGAAAAATGGTTAATTGGATGAATGGTGCTGCCGCCGCAGCCTGAGCTGGGTCGCCTCGGCTGAAACCGCACAATGTAACTTCCCTGCGCGGGCCAATCTAGCCCCTCCCCCCTCTGTGTAGAGCCATGGAGTGCAACCTGCTTTACGGCAAACGTCACTCCCCCCTTTCCCTATTCGTTAAAAAGACGAAGTCGATGTGAACGCCTATGTGGGGATTACAGGCTGTATTCGAAACCGCATACTACGTTAGTGTGTACTGTATACTGCCTGAATGTGGTGGGATTCAGTACCCATTATACAGCAGCCCGACGCTTTCCACACCGCAGTATACAGCATACCAGTTTTCCCAGCATGCATTTCGCGACAACTGGCAGCGATAGCCATAGCAGATAACAGCTGTTTTAATTTTCGCTTTAGCACTGTTAATACGTCACTTTTTAAAGTTTTAATATTTTTTCACGCGTGAAAGTAACTGTTCAGCTCCTTAATATGCAGCCAGTTTATCCAAGTGACGCTTGTTTGGACATTTGTTTCGACATTTTCGGAGAAGTGAAGAGCCACCTGTGGGACGAGCGATCCGGGAGGGACCGGGGCATCTCAGAGGCAGCAGCCCGTTTATTGATGTGATGTGCCGAGCAGCCTGCGTCACCATCCCGGTGGAGACAGCGAGCCAGTTATCTTACCTGCAAATCACCACATTTTAATAAATAAAGGTTTTAAAATGAGCAGATTATATTGTTTTCATTCCGTTACATTTTATTGAAATGCACAACAGCTCGACAGGTACGTACAGTAGCCTATGTAACCCATAGACATAAATACACGTAGCCTAACAGATAATCAGCTGAGAATATCAGGTAAGTTACCCAGCGCGTTAGATTGTGGGATACAGTACATAATGTAGACTGTTCAGATGCACACTGAAGATTTTGCTTTTGTTTGCATATTGCATGCTACATACTACGTTTTGGGCAAATCAGTAACGTTACAAGCAGTACAGAATGCGGTACAGACATCATGACAGAAACTGCAAAACAACCGAAGAAATTAAAACTTCTCTCTGAGGAGACAAAAAAAGAAAGAGGGAGAGTAACCGGATAAAAACACAGGCAAGGACCATCATTGTCCCAGCTTTTACTCGCTGGCTTGAGCTCAGAGACGAGAAGGAATGTCCGACTGACGCTGCCTTGGCCATATTACTGCTGGACTAGTAAGTAGCTTGCGATGCTAAAATAACAATGCCAATGCTAGCGGGAGTTTGCATGGTTGCAACAAATATCCACCAGCTCATCGCTATTCATCTTCCAAACAGCTGCTGGGTGGAAACAGAAACGTAGTCAAAGTCCTTATAGGCACAATATGACAATATATCACAATATTAAAATGTCACTGACGTAGTTTACAATCCAACTGCACGCGACCAGGAGATCAGGATGTTTACGGCGGTACGCGCTGGTGCGCATGGGAAATGGTGTCTTCCTTCAGGCAAAACACTACCACTTTCGTCCACAGTGGCCGCCAGATTCAAGCAAAACTGAAAGTTACCTAGTGTCACTTTAACCAAAAAAACCTTCAGAGAGAAAAGTGTTCCATTCAGGTTCACTTTTTGTGACTGAAATCGATCTGCAACATTTTGCTATGGGGGAATGGTGGAGTTACAATATCAATGGACATCCTAGTGTTGATCTAACACTTTGTAGCGCTTATTAATGGCTAGAGATCAAGCCCCAAATATCACAGGACAGTTGTTTGTTTGACCTGGCGCTTTTGATGGGAAAGGAGAAGGAACTTTCTCTGTACAAGAATCAGGCCGTTTGGATGTGTTTAGTGTCACATAGTCAACTGATGGATTTTCAGGCATTCTGAATCTCATGTCTCTGCAGGTGGCAGAGTGATACCATCTTCACAACACACCTTCACTTGAGTGGAAATACAAGCAGCATTTACCAGAGTTTTCACATCTCTGATTTTTCAAACTTTTGTCTTGTTAGAGGGTTAAGGGTTGAAGGCTGTTCAGAGTTCATGTACAGTAGAACGTTTCTCTATTTTAATGTTTGTTCGAAACTTTACCACTCCTCCCTCTTGCTCTCTCTCCTAATTATTTTCTTTGTTCAAACAAGGAAATTTATAATTTATTTTAAATTTAGAAGCTAAAGCTAACTTGGCCTCTCAGAGTTGCTGAAAGGTTGTAAAACTTTATAAAAGCAAGATATTACCAGCTTTTAAGAAATAATACACAATTTTTCCAATGCCATATGCCATCATGCTACACCATCATTTTGTATTTCTAGACCAGGTTTGCCCAATACATCAATCATGATTTGAGATCTCATCTTTTCTCACACACAGGTCACCACACGTGTGCAGTTAATTGGATGAGCTACTGCAAAACTCCAGCAAGCTAATTACCTAGTTAGCCTTCCAGTTTACTACTGTTCCATCTACTTAAGTCCTTAAATCTGCAACGCCATCATTTGGGTAACTTCTAGAGCATCATGTCAGAGGTGGAGATGCAGCGGAAGGCATGTGTTCAACTTGACAGTGCATGCTAAACGGAGCACACTGTCAGAGTTTGATAAATGCTTTCAAGACTTTGAGCCAGTTACTATATTTATGTGCTACCCATTTCGGGATAATGTTGAGGATGATTCACTCGCATCAAAAAATTGCAATGCTGTTTAACCTGAACACAATGATTGATGATCATTTTGAAGTGTGCTTCAGGCTGGCTACCAGCAGCTACTGTCTGGACAATGCACCCTGCTGATGCCATTCAGTGCAAGTTATTAGAGAAAGGTAATTCTAAGTTGTTTGTGTCATATGAGTTGATGGAGTTATGCAAGGTACACCACCATATTGGATCTAATCTCTGGCCCGTAGCCAAGGGGGATCGGAGGGTTCGTTTGAACCCCCCCCCCCGCCCCGCAACCTCGCACCCCCACCCCCGATATGAACGATGTGATGCGGATAAGCTTTCTTTCGGCGTCTCTCTTGTTAACACGCACTAATTAAACTAGAATTTTGCAGTGAAT